>JAEANM010011196.1:0-15392 GCA_017656035.1 Myanophis thanlyinensis
AAGCAAGAAGGAACATGGCACATCTCTAGTGATTTGTTAAAGATTCAGGTGAAGATGGGGGCCAGTTGGTCAGCACAGACTTTTAAGCAAGAAGGAGTTATCTTATCTGGGCCTGCTGCTTTTCCTGGCTTTTGTCTGTGAAATAGATCCAGCATTTCCTTTTCTGTGATCACCAGAGCTTGTGAGCCCAATGGGATGGGGTCAGTTGAAGGAGGATGACTGTTAATGGTGTGTCTGAGATAGGGGGTTATGAAGATAGGTTTTCAGCTGTTTGTGAAATTGCCTCCGTAATTTGGTAACATTCTATTTTATCCCCCATTTTCAATCAAACAAATCAAAATCACAGCACAGCTAGTGACACTAATATTGCATCAATGGCATTAGAACATTAAGAGAAGTAGTAGTATCTAGAAAATGATTTTATCTATTAAATTCCCTAATAAATTAATACAAGGAAAGTTTAAGATACCATCTATATATAAAGGAAGGTATCCTTTAAAGCTGCTACTAATTGATTTTTTTTTCTGGGAAGTGTAGGATTATGCAAATCACTATAGAACATAGCACACACTGCAAATTAAAACAACCTATGGATATTTACATGTGTGACTAATAGTGAATATTACTTCATTTAAATATATTCTGAGCTATGTGTGTATATATGAAAAAACAGCTATGGATTACGCTCTATAAGAAGCTTGTAACTGGCTAATCCTAGGGCAGCAGCTATCAAAAACAGAAATATGCAAAATATTTCAAATGTGAAAGTCCGCATTTCAAGATGTGCTCTTTTTCGGTAGGATAACAACAGCATTATAATACTTCATACGATATCAAAAAGCTACTTTTAAGATTGAAATATTTCCAATTCAAAATATTTTCTACATCTCTTTCTACAGTTCTTCAAAATGCTTTTGTAGACAGGCAGCCAGACAAATATAAGTAAATTTCTTACCTACTGCTGCATTTGTTCCACTCACAGTTATATCATTTTCATCATCAAATTCTATTCTGACACCCTTCCCATTGCCAGCTGATACTCCACAACCTCCACTTCGACAGAGAGAAATGGGAACTACTCCATATACATAGGCCAGCATAATAGGGACTCCAATACCTATAGGGAAACAAAGTATAATACTGGGATTAGTACATCTGTCTTTTTTTAGTGATTACTGTATATTTCTTAACTCCACCATTTACCAAAATAGAACAATAGAACAAAAGGTAAGTCTTATCATAGATATATAATTTTCATCATAGATACAAAAAGACAAGTCAACCCAATTCTGCAAATTTATCCTGGTCTCAAAAATTCACATTTACACTGAGGTCTTCTGGTTCTCTGTTCATTTCAACTGCAATAAGGCCTGCATGCACAATCTTTTATCATGGCTTTTGGGCTTACATTAATAAGGATAGAGATTTAGATTAAAACACTGCAAGACTTTAGTTTTCCAAAGAGGATTGTACCAAATTTGCACACCCTCCTAAACCAGTTGTCCCAAACCTGAGCTCTGGTAGGAGAACAGATGGGGCTCCTAGATCTTAAGACTGCTGTTGATTAATGATGGATTTATGCAAAATAAGGTATCATGCACCCATGCTATGGAGACCACCATGAAATGCAGATGTAGTGTGTGTTAATGAGACCTGGTTGGGCAGAGTTGGGAATGAGCAATGTGCTCATCTGGGTCTCTGTCACAATGCTGAGGTTGGGAGAAATTTTGTTTTATTTAAATGTATTTGCCACTCAACTCCAGTGAACTCTAGGTGGAGGATTGTGACTGGTTATAAGTAACTATGCATGAAACTTAGTTGCAGAAATAAACTAGAACTGGTTTTATGTATACCATCTTGGAGCTCCCAGGACTTAAATGTTGGAGCTCCCAGGTGACTTAAACTTGAGAAACTAGGGCAGTTTGTGAATTCATAGAGCTTCCATAGCCTTTTCATAAGTGCTTATAGTTCAAATTACAAATGGGGATGGGTGGGGGGGATGCTTGATTTGTTTTTACTTTGGAGCAGGTAAGATGGAGGACAGTGAAAATCTGTCTTTTACCATGGTCAGATGACATCTTGGTCAATCATAATGAAGACAATGGGTTCATGAGAATGATCCAACACAAGCAACTAATGGATCCGGAAAGTTTCCAAAGGGCACTTATTATCTCCCTGACAATTTAGTGGACAGTTGTATCTCATGCCTGGTAATTTCTGGAATTTAGAGACACTCACATCGCTAGATGACATTGAACTTATATCTTCAGTTTTCCATCTCAAGCGGTTCCTTACTTTAATGATTTGCTGAGGGCAATAAAGTGATTGAAAAGGCACCTAGATCGACCAAACTCAATCTAAAGTGGAAGCAGTTAGCACTGGTAAAAACTCATGTTCAAGCCTAGACAGGGATGACAGAGGCAAGCATTGCTTCTTTTCTATATTTATTGTGCCGATACATTCTTGCTTAGCAATTTTATTCATTCCCAGATTCTTGGGAAGGATGGGTAGAGCAAAATGCCTGAAGACTCCTGGGATTCATTTACAGGTTTCCTTGCAGAGGAAGTAGTTTATACTCCCTCTGGTTTTGATCCCATTGGGCAGAGTCTTCTAAGATGAGCAAAAGTAATTCCTTAGGATTTGATCTTGTGGAACATAATTAAGTGGAAACATTTCCTGTAGAGTGGATCCTGAAATATCTATGGCCCTCCTGGCTTCTTCAAGCTGCCAAGCAGTGTGTGTTAAAGCTTTGTTTGTTAAAGCTTTCGTGACTGACCATCTCCCTCAAAACGACTCTGGATTTGCTGGACTTAAGAGGTAGCTAGTGCTACTTAGATAATATACTGCCTGGTAACACTGTTTCTTCGAGAAGCCTTTGTATTGTCTCCAGATTTCTCTTTTAAGGGAAGGTTTTTGACAAGCTGGTGGGGAATCAATTACAAAAGATTCCAGGGAAACAGATTAATTCCAGGCAGGTTCAAGTCCAGGCATGAGACAGAAATGGTATCAGTCACATTAGGAGAATATCTCTGTTAGGACTGTGGTGAGGGATGCTCCCTTCCTCCGTGTTACCAATAGATTCTTCAGCAGCATTCAGCACTATTTAGTTTCTCTCTAGATCACCTGTAAGAGTTGAATACTTATTTTTTAGTGGTTCCACTCCTTTCAATGTGGACAGTTTCAAATGGCAGTCATGGGAGAGAATGTTCTTGATCAGTCTAGTGTGGGGTACTATATGCTCTATCCCCAATTATTTAATAACTGTATGAAACTACCGTATTAAAACAGATAATTCATCAATTTTGGATGAGGCATAGCCAGTATGCAGATGTCAAGAAATCCTAAATCAATAATTAGAGGCTGTTAGGATGAAGTGAACTAGTAAGATAGAGTTCCTGTGAGTTGAAAACTTGAAAATCTGAAAACTTTGATACTGGCGGTTATTCTTGAAAGATGAATGCTTCCCTTGAAAGAAGTAATTCATATTTGAGATGTTCTTGGTGTCGAACTCGAAATTGACATATATGTAGCCATTTTAGTTAGCTCATCATGTAATTGTTTATTCTTTTTTCTTCTCTTTCTCTGTATGTGTAAAGGGGGGTTCGGGTTTGCCACATTTCTCAGGTTGGGAGGAGGGAATAATGACGATTGTTTTGCCTAGGTGACATTCTTTCCTATGGGAACAGAGACTGTCCCTGCAGCTGGCTGAAGGTGGAGTTTGAAGACACCGGACGATGTTGAAATTTATTTTATTGGTGAATGTGACTTTTGTGGGATATTTCTACTTTGTAATATTATGTGGTGTAATTCTGGTTTGCGTCAGATCCAGAATTACAACAGACTTTGCCAATTTGATGATTACCTAAATAAAAGAACTTTGTTTTTGAAGATGGACTTTGGATTACTTTTTGGAGTTTGGGTTTCATCATTTGGAAACCTGACATTTGGACTTGAAGTTACTGCTTAAAATGTAGGTGGAAGCTGTGGCCAAGAGGGACTTTGCCCTGTTTTGGATGGCATAATCCCTACCTAAAGCAAGAAGACTTGGCAATGGTAATTCATACCCGAATCATAATACAGAAGCCAGAATGCTAGTAAAACAACCCTGCTATTATGGGGTAACTTTTAGTCCTACACAGCAGAGCACTGGGATACAACTAGACATCATCTTGCTAAAATGAATTCTGCTTGTTTGGTCTGAACTTCTGAGAAAATCCTGTTTAAATGTCCACCACTTATGTGGATCCTTTTTTGAATTCCCCACAATTTTGGAACATCTTCTCCCTGCATAGCCCTAATTGGGTTCTTCACCCCTTTCATTCTGGAAGGAACCGTTTTATTCTACTGTGTCTTTTGTTCTTATTAATCATGAGTGACCACAGTTAGGATGCTGCTTTTGCTCTGGTATTTACTGCTGGTTGCTTAGCCACCCAAAGTGTCTGCTGATAGTGGTGATTGGCAAATATCATTAAATAAACAAGCAAACTTTAGAGGAAGAATTCCATTTTTCAAACTATTCAAACACAAACTTTTAAAAATAGTCTCACTGCTAGTCCTGGATTACTCATCAATAATATTGTTTTAGTAAATTTTTAGTAAAATATAATGGCTTTAATGTAAATGTAGTGTACTCAAGAAAAAAGGATATTCCTAAACTTTTGTCAGAAACTATACTTACCCACAGTGACTGCAGCTACAACAGGTGAAACAATTACAGATAAGGTTACACCACCTGCAATGGCTAAGTTCCTCTTATGCTTTGACATGTCTTTGCCTTCGTAGCGATTATGAATCTTTACAAGAAAGAGGAAAAATGAAGATATTTTAGAGCAAATTCTATTTAATAACTGGCGGAAGAAATGATGTACAGGAGTGATCAAAATTATCTTTATCTTATTTACTTGCCATTTTAAATTAATGCATTTAAAGATCCCATTGGTATAATCAAGCAAGATGAGTAAACAAAGCAATGTTTAAAAAAATCTGTTTTGGATTTCTTTGCCTTTCCTGTTTAAACCTTTCTTCTGTTATCTTGGTTTTCAGTCTTTGGTTAGACTCTTCTCTCTAGGTCTCTTGACTAAAGGCAAATTCCCTGCTTGGTCTCTCCTCTTTGCCTGCTGGCAGTTTCCCAACAATACTAGAATCACTGGTCAGAAAGAGATGGTAAATTCCTTTAATTTGGATTTCTGTCCCAAGCCAGAAATGTGAATTCACAGATGTAAATGGTCTTCTTTGATTATAGTTATGAAATACTATGATATGCATGTTCAACTATATGGTTAGTATCTGGGTTCCCATATATTTATCACTAATTTCTTGGGAAATCACTTTATTTTTGTGGGAAAAGGAAGAGGACTAGGAAAACCGCAATTGAAAACATTTTGAGAACTTTGTGGGAATCGTTTTGCATCGGTAGCTAAGAAAACCGCTTGGTCTTTCATGAAAATTAACAAATTTGCATTTGTTAAGATTTCTACAGGTTTTACTGCAAGAATTTTTTTTTAATGCTAAGCTATGAAGTTATGTCACAGCAGTCGTAACATGAACCCCATTAAAATAAAATAGAAAATGCATGTTATCAGAAGGACAATGAGATGGTATGATAAGCCTTCCTAGATATAAACAGCAAGGTTTGGAACCATCACTGGAAAAGAATTCATCCAGGATAAATACCTTTCATATTTTCATAATGTTGGGAGCCTCAATAAAATTTCATCTGGATACGATATAGTTAAGAATAAATGGACAAATGGGTTTATAATAAAATACTGTGTCGCTATTTTTTGTTTTCAAAAGTCAAAATCAGAATGTTCAACTACAGTTGGAAATTGAATCAACAACTATAGAATAATTGGCTAGAATTGTTAATAACTCTCATCCTTGTATTGCTTCAATGTCTGCTATAACCTCAGCAGGTTGATAACTCCAGAGGAAAAATATATTTAAAAAAAGAAGAGAAAGAACAAGTAAGAACTGATTTGAAAAAAAATACTTTAATAAACAGAGTATGCTATAGCGGAATAACAAGCGATTTCCATTGAAAAACAGGTAAATTTCCAAAACAATTCATTTATCTTACCTTACGTCCCACATATACAGGAATTCCAATAATCATTGCTGGAATAGCAATGCCGGCTATTAAGGCAATTCCTACAGGTGCACCTACAAGTGTCCCAAGTTGCCAAAGAATCTTCTTCTTCCGACTCCATGGTTTTTTGCCCCAGAATGTGCAGCCTGATGGACTGAAAATTTTCCATATATAAGATTAACCAGTGAACAATCTTCAGTAATCAAATCCTTTAACTTAGACTCTTACTAACCCATATGCTAACATATGAATATTCAACATTATCTCGATATATACATTCTCAGCAAATAGCATTTTAAAATAGGGACATCAAATCGTATCTTTTTGTCAGATACACTAGTTCCAAAATTCAGCCCAAAGGTACATTTCTTAGTCTCATCAGCAGTCCTCTATCTGGTGCCCAAAGACACAAGGATTATAATTTACAACACTCGCCCAATATTAGGCAGGCTGGTTTGCAATCTAAGTAAACAAAAATCTCTTTAAACCTGGATGGTTAGTTGAGATTTGACTCTTCTAAAATTTAACCAATAAACAAGTGGCATGTTCTCTAATCCTCAAGATTTCTAATACTGCTTATTGGGGGATAAGGTAGGGTGCAGAGAAGGGCCCTGGGTCACTGTTTACTCCTGGAAAGCGCCTGGACTAGTCTTGCAGTTTTTTAGGTACAAATTCTGGAAGTGGTTTGCCATTGCCTTCTTCTTAGGGCTGAGAATGAATGATTGGCTCAAGGTCATTAAGCTGGCTTTGTGCCTATGATAGAAACAGAGGTCATATCCTCATATTTTCTAGCCCACTGCCTATTGGACCAAACTGGCTCCACCCCACAATTTCAACACTGCCATAGTCTGTTAACAAGAATAAAGACTAATTTGAAAAGTATTTCTCTGAACATGCAGAACAGGAATTCAAAGGGAAAGTATTGTGACATATAATATTCTCCTGGAGGAAGTTATTTGCGTATGTTCTGCTATAAATAGATGGGTTTTTCTGCATTTGCTCATCATACTATACGGCACTTTAATACACAAAAAATCCTAAAAACCACCATACTTCATTTTATTAAATGCCCATGCAAAACAGATTAAGAGATTCAGAGGGCCCTGCCCTTTTGCACCTTCCTGCAAGCTATTAAAAGCTAGCTTTTCCCTCCAGGCATTAGGGAGAGGATATTAAAAGAACCCAATATACATGTGTGTTTCTGTCAATCTCATATAAGATGGACTATACAAATGTTTAAAATAAATATGTTGCCTCTGGTTTTTTTTTTCCCTCAGTATTGAATTATTTTAACCTTAGCAATCAGGTTGCTATGGGAAGGAAGCTGTAAATTGGTTGTTAGCTGCCTGGAGTTATGTATTAAAATGGGGAGCCATAAAAGTTTTCTAAATAAATGCTTTATCTACTTTCAGAAAAATAGCAGTTTTGAACTAGCCTAGCATGACCTCTGTTACAAACTAAAATAAAAAGCACGTTAAACTTCTGTTACCAGAAAAAAAAACATTTTTATTTCCTATTATTTCCCATACATACCTTAAGTAATGCAAGTCTGAGATCTCCTTCATACACAACCAACAGAATTCACAACCACAGACAGCACATGTCATGTGATTGCAACTTCCATCGTTCATCTTTATGATATAAGCAGCACAGCGGGGGCATGGCTTTATGTCATCAGCTGTTTAAAATAAAGAAGCACAATAGCAATACCACTCCCAAGAAAAAATTAAATTAAAAGTATATCACATTTGAGATCCAAAAAAACCCAAGAAACACCCAGTACAGAAAGATAATTTATACCTAAGTAAAACTCTAATGTAAACATTACACAGAACTTTACAAATTATTCTGCTTTAATACTCAATCATTTAATCCAAAGCTATCAGATGAGATTGTTTCAACATCCAACGTAAAAGCGTAAAATGCACAGTATCATAGATAATATATAGCTCAAGTTGCAAAATGGTAGTGCAAACATAAAAAACCTCTTTAAAAGTGGTAAAAAATCCTTCCCATTTTATATTTAATCAGGCCATATGCTATCAATTAATAGCGATTTTAGAAGGATTTCTTTTCAGTTCAGGTTATTTCCCATCTTTCAGAATACTTATTTTCTTCATAGGAGAAAAAAAAGAGCAAAAAATTATCTCAATGGCTTATTTCCTTTTTCTTCATGAGGAACACTTGCTGAGTTATGTATAAAGTAAGTACTCCCTCTTTTCATGCTCCAAGAAGCGGGAGTATATTAGAAGCCTACATTGCAGTGGTTCCCTAGCTCAGATATAAGAGACCCTATCTCTTCAAATTCCAGTTAAATCAATTTTCTTATAAACAACTCAAGCCCCATAACAAAAACTAAGTTTGGACATTAAGAAACCATAATTTTCTAATTCCTATGACATAATAAATGAATAGTGCAAAAAGAATGGCCTGAAATCCATATCCCTCCACTATAATGTGGTTTTCTCTTCAGCTTCTGGCAGAGTTTGACAAAGCCAATGCCTTAAGCCTCCCAGATATTTAAGGCACACATTTTAAGGCTCAAAACCTTCTCTCATGTAGAATCTTTGTCTTGCCCTAACTTCTGAATATGATTACTAATATACTGTGTAAAATTTAGGGGAGCCAACATAAACTCTGCAATCTTGTTCTGAATCAGAAAGTATGTTTTGTAAAACCTTCATGCTGGATCTATGCAACATGATAAGTCAAAATTAAGCAAACATATGTTTTATCCTAACATCTGAACTCAGCCAGTGTGTGGTCTGTTACTAGACATTTCAAATCAAAAGTTCTATCATTAGTCAGATCTTTTTACTGATTGAAATAGCTAATTATATCCACCTTGCCAAATACTAGCAGCACAATGTTTCAGTACATTCTACACAACTATACAATTTTGCATTAATATCAACATACTGAAGAAAGGATTCGTATCTTCCTTTTTTCAGTATCAGTAACTGATATTAGCTACTAAGATGTAATATAAAAATATTTCTAACATTTCGATTGAAACAATAAATACCTGCAGCTCCAGACTCCTGACTATAGCTAATGGATGAAGAACGAATTGTTCGTAAACGGAGACTCTGTGCTCTTTCCTGACGAGCAGCATCACACGTCTGGTTAGGATGCCAAATCTGCTTACAGTGGTAGCAAAATTCAGTTCCACAGCCTTCACGCCCACACATAAGTTTTGGACAGCTTGCACAGCCAAAAGCAATGACTGCATACCTTAAATATTCAAAAATAGATGGAAGAGTATTTATTCTCTGTACTAAGATAGAGCCTCCCTCAAGTTATTCTAGACGTCTGGCAATTATGTGGATAGATCCATGTTTTCTTGGCAACAATGTAGAAACAATCAGGAACTGACTTCTAAGATTTCCCCCCACCCACCCCCAATTCCTAGTTTTCTCTAAGCTTGGAATTTTTTGTAGTCTCTTATAAAAGTATTAAACTAGTTTTTTTCTTTTTAACTTTACTGAAAACATCCTAAGTCAACCAGGTATTGTCATATGCTGTGATCTGCTAAGTTCTATATAGTGCCAATTTAAATAGCTAGTACGAAACATCATCCTTTATAAGTAAAAGTAGATACACAATTAACATTTATAGAGCTCTAGTTAATCTCATAGGATATATTTTGGGGACTCAGATTGTTGGGGAAAATATGCTGACTGTAAACTTCTTAGAGAGGGCTGTAAAGCACTGTGAAGCAGTATGTAAGTCTAAGTGCTATTGCTATTTTAGGTCTGGACCCTATAGTAGAATTCAGCAAACTTCAAGTAAGAGACATCCTTGTGCTATTCTGCACTATTGTTTCAAATAAAATTGAAACATAGTTCTTCTCGCTTAATGACGGAAGTTATGATGGGCTCAAAGAACTTAAAGTTACATACTACACACATCCCTGGTCAGCACCATTCTAAGATACAAGTACTGAATGAATGGTGGCTACAATCGGTCCTTGGCATTTCAACCCCCCTCCCCCCCCCCGACACCTTCCCAGGCACAAGATTGCAATCTGGATCCTTCTTAACCTATTTACACTTATGACCAGTTGACAAGGGCCTTATAGTCCTATGATCATAATCTTTAACTTAACTTTCAACTTTTCCCCATAAAGTTGCTGGGACAATTTTCCCCATCCACATACGCTCTCCTAGCCCTTCTCCCAGCCAAACACACCTTTTCTGAAGCTCTCTGCACCTCCCTTGCACTCACTCGGCCTACACAGCCCCTCTTCCTTACTCCTCACACTTTCACCAACTCACGTGGCACTTCTCATGCCCTCTCACCAATGTATGCCTCTTGCGTATCCTCTCACACAAGCATTCACCTTCTTCAACTCATGTGCTGCCTCTCATTCACCCACTTATACCCTCTTTGGCTCACGTCTCTTGCACAACTGACATCTTACCAACTCAAGCCGCACTTCTTGTGCACCCCATCACATTTACCCTGGCCCTTCCTCTCATCTTGCACCCCCCTCCCCCAATTGCGCTGCATCACTTGTGCATCTCCTTGCACCCCTAAGCTCCTTCTTCTTCCACTCAGCAGCAGCCATTTATCTACTTGCGGGCCTGGGACTTGTTCCCAGCTTCCTCTTTTAATTTTGTGGGAAACTGACTGGAAGTTCCCTCACCTAATAACCAGGGGATTCAGTGAAAAACTGCACTTCCAGAATGATTATTGCTAAGCAATATGGTCATGCTTTATGGATTGCTAAGCAACGGATTCCAGCTGTGGTTATAAATTCAGTTGTATATCAAGGACAGTCTGCAATCAACTTCAGCCTTGTCACTGATTCCAGTATATTTGTATATTAGTGATTGCATAACCTCTTGTAGGATGCCATATGCTAAATAAAATTAAAAACTGAAAATTCAGAAAGAAATTTGCTCGCTCTCTCTCTCTCTCACACACACAAGGCATAATTGGTATTATTATTGTTTGAACTTTAATCAAAAGTTCTATGAAAATATTATATTATACAACATGCTAACAAGCCAATGTTATTATGTGGTTTATAAATGTCTTTATCTGAAATGTGTTAGTGATTATATTTTACACGCAGTAGCAGGATTTTGCCTTAAATGTTATATCAAAACAAAGTATTAAAGAGCCACAATACTTTAGAACAAATTAACAAGTTCTCTTATAGTTGTTGCATGGGAATGAAATTCTATGAATTAATAAATTCACATTTGGTATTAAAAATACATAAATGATAAAAACACATAATTGCAATTATCTGCAATATTTTGAAACAAGTATGATTACCTGAAGAGAAATGCACATACACAAAATATAGGCAGCATGGATATGAATGTAAGCTATAAAGGCTTCCACGTTTTTTCCCTATCCAGTCTCAAAACGTACAGTTTATTATTTTCTTTGCTATTTAGTATTTTTAAAAGTTGCAACAACATGTTTAATGTTTAATATTTAAATGCATTCCTCTGACATTAAGCAAAAAGTGGATTATGCTCTCTTAAATTTTACTCAGAATTAACAGTTGGTCTTGTAATATAAAACATTTTGTTGCCAATTATAATTATAATCATTATTAACTGTCACAATTTATATTCACAAAACTCTTAAATTTGCTATTTAAAAATAAAAATGTGAAGTTAAAAATGTTTGAGCCCTAAGAGTAAGCTAGAATTCCACGCAGATGAGACGGTGGGTTGGTACCGAAGAGTGAGGATAAACTACTCAGGATATAAAGTACAGGAGAGGGAAATCCTTTTCTATGTGCTTAACATCCAAAGACCTTCTTCCAGAAGGCAACAAGTTAATAATCTGTGTGGAAAGGTACCTACTTTTGAGGCTGTAGTAAAACTTGACAACCCCCTTTTAATATTCTTCAGTGTGACGTGCTAGCATTGAGAAGATAGGAGGAATGGAATCTGCTTCTCAATTCTCTAATCTTTCCACTATTAAAGTACCAACAAACTATTTTTGAATGTCCAAAGGAAGAAACAAAAACCTGAAATGCAGTACAAAATAAAAACATTCTGGCAAACAAGACATTATATACAAGCAATTTAATAATTAGGAAAAGATAAAGTTCTGAATACAAAAACACATCACTTACCCACAGTCTGGAGCAGGGCACCACCTACAATCAGGGTCTGCAACAAGCCACCGTCTAAGCATAAACTCTTCATATTTTTCCATCAAGATATCATCATTTAAAATTAATCGAATGTCATGGGGATTAAATCGCTCAGAGCATTCTGGACAGCTGATATTAACTCTGCTCTCTGAGATTTCTATCCGGAGATACTGACGCAAGCAATCCACACAAGATCTATGGTGACAAGTCATTATTTCCGGAAACCTCTCCTTCGAGTGCCGCAAAAGGCACAAGGGACATTCTATGAAGTCTCCCGTCTGCTTATTGCAGATGGCTGTTCCACTGTCTGATGACATATAGGCAGATAAAATAGAGTTCTTGTCTGGGCATATCTCTGAGTGTATAGTTTCAATACTTGCAATCCCATCAACGCCACCATTTACATCCTTGGCTTTGTGTTTCGTATCCCTTTTCCTTCGAAAAAAAGATCTCAGTGACATTCTTCTTTTCTTTGGTGCCTTTTTAATTGAAGGCAAGCTCACAGAGGAGGCAGTAGATTGCAGGTCCCTATCAGATCCCATTTGCCGATGTAAACTCATGGCTGTAACACTCATCAGAAATGGATCAAAGAATACATGCAGCTATGACCATTTTAAAGACAAAAGCACTATTGAAAAGCAGCATATTTAAGTCACAGAAGGAAAGGCGGCTTAAGTCTTGTTATGCATGGTCAGATCTTGTTCATTCAGCAAATTCTTCACAATATGTAATCCACCCCAAAATGTTCCTCAGCAATTCTGGAAGAGATGGAAGAGAGACATAAAAAATGATGCCCCATTCATTCAGATTCATTGTTATTTGCAAAGGGCTGGTATAGTCTGCTTATTCATTTTAAAATTACCCAATCCTCCACCCCACCTTGTTTGCTTCATCCACCTGTTGCATTTCTGCCAATTAGCAAGAGAGCAAGTAAATGAAATTCCCAGATTCCCAGTTGTCATTTTAAAAGAGAAAACCAATAGTCATGGGGCAACATAAGTAGGTACTATTCTATTTTGTAAGAAAGGGTTGTTCTCAGCTTTCAGGATTTTTAACCAGTGAATTGCCAATCCTAAAATTGATACTATCAGAAGAAAAAAAAATCTAGACAGACATTTCTTAAACTTTACAAATGGGAAATACTTGCAGCATGAATTCAAATTAAAAAAAAAAAATCTAGTGTTCTGGTGATATGTCTAAAGTTAAACATCTTCAAGATTTCAGTTCTGAGTAACTGCACCAATGCAGTATTCTGGGTAACAGTATGAAAGTGGGTTTCATAGTCTCTCCAAAATGGAACACAACTGGACCAAGTTTGGTGCAAGCCAAAAAATGAAGATTTGGGTGAGAAAAAAATTCCTAATGTGTTATTGTGTGACAGGCAGTTGAGCAATGGCTCAAAAGACTAGTGGCTGTTTCAATCTAACTCCCCTACAACCTGCCTAACCCATCACTCGGCAAAAGCAGACCACATGGAGCCTATTTTTCATTTTTACCAGTACTCACATATAAACAAACACTTAGATGCAACGCAAAAGGAAGCCAGAAACAAACATGGACATACAAACAGGAAAACAGAATACAATACAGATGTATTTGATAAAGAGAATGGAAAGAAATTGTGCCCTGCATTAAGTAGTTTTCTTGGCAGTATAAGAATGTTAGGTCCTGCTTTCTTGAAATATTTTCCACAAACTTAGACATAATAATATGTACATTTTTAGTTTCTGCTTGTGGCTTTTCAGGTCAAAGGTATAAGGAAAAAGAGATGAACAGGAAATAAACTTAATAGTGACATCTAAATGCCCATAATATAAGAGAAAAAAATTAAACTACCGATTTCTTCTATTACTCCTTCCAAACCAAAACAAAACCAAAAATGTACCGCTATGAATGTGAGGAACAAACGTTTAGTTTAATTTTCTACATATGGAGGAAGGAAAGTAATTTAGAAATTCTGAGAAATACACAATATGCTTCTAATCTAAAACAGTAATTAACCTTTACTTCTTACAATTAAAAATGACAGAAAATGTTTCCCTGCACTAGGATACAACAGATTATTTAAAGAAATCAAATTTCCAAATAGTTAATTTGTTACAGTACTAGTAATGAAAGTTCAGAAATAAAGGGAAGAGATTATCATAATACATCCATCCTAAATTATACTATAGCCGAGAAATTAAAAAGGTAATTAATCGATCAATCATGTCTTGTGCAGTAACGAACCAATTAAGGAACCAGATTCAACATGCGAGAACATGTCCATTACAGACAAGGCTATTGGTCACTTATTTTAAGACGGTAAGCCATGAGGCTTATTATACAGGTAGTCCTCGACTTCCAACAGTTCATTTAATGACCATCCATGTTACGTAACTGAAAAAAGTCACATAACCATTTTTCACACTTGTGACCACAGCAGCATCCCCATAGTCACGTGATCAAAATTCAGACAGCTGGCAACTGACTGACCATTAATGATGGTTGTAGTGTCCCAGGGTCATGTAATCCCCCTTTGTAACCATTTGACAAGCAAAGTCAATGGGGAAACCAGTTTCACTTAAGAACCATGTTACTAATTCAAAAACTGCAGTGATTCCCTTAACTGTGGCAAGAAAGGTCATAAAATGGGGCAAAACTCACTTAACAAATGTCTCATTTAGCAACATAAGCCTTGGGCTGAATTGTGGTTATAAGTCGAGGATTACCTGTATTTTCAGCACTAAACTGCATTTCCCCTCCCCCCCATTCAAAGTTGCATTTAAAAATACCCCTTCGTACACAATACATTTAATATTGACATTTAATTACTAATAACTTAACGTGCAGCATTTTCGAATCCTTGAAACAAAACCAGAAAGGCTTCCATAGAAATGGGATGACACAATTATTCTGATTCTTAACAGGCAAAGTGTAATTTTAAGAAAAATCTGCATTTAAATGTTCCTATTCACATTCAATGCAGAAGAAGCCATGATTTGTAACAATTACTAAGTAATAATAGCTTCAGAAACTACAACTCAATTAATACATTAAGTTAAAATCAAACAGACTTCCTGTTTGGCTTCTTCGCTGGCAGGTCGGAATCCGCGATCGTCCACGGTTTCAATCTGTGCTCTCTTGCTGGAACTCCTTGACCCTCCCCGTAGAGGAGGTAAGAGGAGGTGAAGAGGGGAA
>JAEANM010011197.1:0-15392 GCA_017656035.1 Myanophis thanlyinensis
ATGGCTGGCTCAGGAATTCTGGGAGTTGAAGTCCATGAGTCATGAAAGAGCCAAGGTTCCCTACCCCTGTTCTAGGAGATGGGTGGGTACTAACTTTCTATAATATTAAACATGAATCTATTAATAAATTAGCCTTAGGTTTACCTGCTGTATCTCCTGAGATTACTCAGCACTTCCTTGTTGTAAGATTCACTTCCTTAGGGTTTATGTCTTTCTCCTCTTCCCAGCCCTAGAATGCGAGGTGAACACCAGAAGTCTGGCAATCATTTTCTCAGAATAAGATCTGAAATTGATTGCTCAGTTTTAGGGACATGCGCTGCTTCTTGATCCTCTAAGTTACATGCTGCCAGACCTCCAGAGCTCTTGCTTTTTTTCTACAGAATACTTTCTGTATTCATTTGCAGACATTTTTCTACATTACCCAGAAATTTCCTGTCTTTTCTAATGAATCTCAAGATTCCCTAGCTAGTCCAGTCATCCTGAAAAAGCTGAAGTTCACACCAGTGGAGATTTTTTAGATTGGGAAAATTATTCTAAAGAGATAGTAAGAAAAATCTGTATAAATACTGTCTCAGCAATGTTCATTGTGAATGTACCTGCCAAAGACTGATAAGGAGTATTTGAGATAATGAGTTCTCATATTTAACAAAACAAGGTTAAAGATAGTGTGGAGAATTGGAAACATGAGGGAGGCCTTTTGCCTCATGCTATCTTCATCCATGCCCTCAGTTCCATGGGGTAAAAAGGTAGACATAATTCTCCCGCATCTCTAAAAGGTCCAGGGCAGGTAGCAACAGAGTAGGGAGTGGTTCAACTGGAAAAATTGTATCCCTTCCAGCTTTGATATTTTCATACAATTTTAAGCCTGCCAGTCATTGCTTTTGTGTCACTAACCAGTTGTTAATTGTTCTGGCCCTATAGAAAATGATTCAAATAATAGATATGAATATAAGAAATATACATATATAAGCCAAGATTCACTTTCTAAAAATAGAAAAGGCAGCATAAATCAATATAATTGTCTACTTTTTCAATCCAGCTTTTAGACTTTTTTTTAAAACTAATCTCTCTCTCTCTGTCTCTCTCATATCTCTTATCTCTCAAGGAAAGATATTTTTAACATGTTTGGAACATAAACAAGTATTTGATGTACTGCGAAAAACAATCATTGAAAAATATATTAGAAAATGGGATATTTATCATGATAGTACAAAATCTGTATTATACTGATACAATATTTATAACCATTTTATTCTGCTTATTGCTCATGTTCATTTATGAATTTTAAGATTATATATCTGAAATATTGATGCACTGCTTAAACCCAACACATATATAGGCACAGCATGTTGCCTATCTGTTTTCATTGAAATGTTCCAAGATCACTAAGCTTATCTGTACTAACATACCATATTTCAAAAACTCATGAAGTACTGACATAGTTGAGGGGGTTCGATTTAACATAGACTGGTCACGGATTTTGACATTCATGTTCTAAGATTTCCTAGAAGTACTAAAACGCTCTAGGATTAAGCTTACAAATGTTTTTATGACATCAGAGAAGGTAAGCCAATTGAAACCAGAAAGTTAATGGGAAATACAGATTATCATATTATTGCTAAGTTTAGAACACTCGTTAATAGAATAGAAAATCAACAGTCAAATGCCTGTTGCAACAACTGTATGAGAATTACTGGCATGCCCATCATATTGATAAGTCCTTAACTTCATGCCGAGTAGGATAAAAATTTGGTACTATTACATGCATTAACCATTTTGGAATAGGTTTTAAGCACAAAGGTAACAATAAACTTTAATTCAGTGGACAAAAGATAAAATGTCCATTAAATGACAAATAGGATTAAATATTGATACTGATTAGAGCCGCAACTGATAATTAGCTGTCTTTTTTACCATTGCCTTTAACTTATTGGTTACTAAATTATATTCTGCCATGTGAAAATTTGCAAGAGTCTGGTTCTCAGTTAATGCAAATATTTAAAACCTGCAGAATACAATGGCTTTGCACTATGTATAATCGTACTAAAACATCTAGTCATCTATAGTATGGATACTAAAATGTAAGTTTGGTCTAATGGTTAAAGCACAGGCTGGAAACCAGGAGATTGTGAGTTCTAGTCATGCCTTAGGCATGAAAGCCGGTTGAATGACTTAAGGCTAATCGCTGTCTCTCAGCCCAGTTCACAACTCACAGGGTTGTTGTGGAGAAAATAGAAAAAGGAAGAAATATTAGACATATTCACTGTCTTGATTGTTTATGAAAAAAATTAAAGATGGAAAATAATTTTAAATTTTAAAAAATATATGGTAGATTGTCACACACAGGGAAGGGTACTGAATCCATTTTTTTCTAGCTGAGGTTTTCCTCATCTGAATTTGACAAGGATATTTTCAGAAATTAAATTAGGAGTGCTTAGACATTTTTCTATGTGGTAATTCTCCCTTACAAATGCCTGCTCCCTCTATAAATGATTTATTATACATATTTCAGTGCTTGTTATTAACTTTTTGTGCCTGCCTGGCATCTTCATAAGAACAAGAAGCATACTGGACTTCCAGCTGACGTCGCAGCGAGATCAGACACGAGGAATGGGTCTCCACATTCCTATGCTGAGTTCTCCCCATTGGTGGGCTCCGAAAGGAGCCAAAGCTGCCCTGTAGGGTTGTGAAGCAAAGAGGGGCATCTTGTGAGGCCATGAAGAGTCACAACTCTGCTGCTGGAACTGGGTCCCCCCCCCAACCACGACAAGGAAAAGAGGCAGCCTAAAGATGGCTGCCATGAAGCTGAGACAGCAGAGGAACAGCTAAGACTGGTGCTGGAGTGGACTTAGTGAACAGTGTCTGGAACTGGGTGAGAGGATTCCTTTTTATTTAAAACTTACCACAAAAGCAAAAAATCCAGGAAAGAGAAGATTTGTTAAAGCAGCGATTTAAGCACTTTGAGAAAAATATCAGAATTGAAAGAAAAAAATCAAGGGAGAAAAGCAAAAAGAAAAAAATAAAACTGAAAAATACAGAAAATTGGACTTTAAATTGGACAGGCTTTGTTTTAGAAAGGCATTTTAAAATGCTGGAACTATTTACCTAAAAAACTAAACTTTGTTTCTATATTTTAGATTATTATTTGACGTGGTTTACATTGAATCCAAACTGAGAGTGCCATCTGCTTATTGCAGACAAGTATAACATATCCTTAAAATTTGGAAAACTTTGACAAGGATTTGTTTTATGCGCCTATGACCTGACTATTGGAGACTTAATTAAGACAATAAGAAAGATATCTTCATTAAACAGACCCCTGATTATAATACATGATTGAACTCATAAAGGGGATTTAAGGAGGTTCTGGAAAACTTCTGGGACTATCTAAAGGAATAGATTGATTATCTATGGAATACAAAAAATTGTGGATATTGATCACTGGACAAGAGCGGAACCTATTAAAATAAAATGAGATGCTCCACTAGGAGGAAATGACTAGAATGTGGGAAGAAACGGTGTGAATGTTTCAAAACATCAAGGGCATTCTGTTCAGAAAACATAAGGATATTAAGAACTTAATGCAAGGCATAGATGAAAAATGTGAAAATATTATACAAAGGACACCCAGGAAAAGGATTCAATGGAAAGAGCAGATAAAAAAGCAGACCAGACAAACCAGCAAACAAAACAAGACAATAAGGAGACAACAATAAAAGCAATAATGACTGATGAAATAAAGCAAGGGGAAAACATTGTAAGAGATTTAAAAAGGGAACCAGAAATACAAGTAGACATTTTTTAAAGGGGAGATGGGGCATGGGCAGATATTTTGAAAGCTAGACAAATGGAACAGGGTAAAGATGGGAGAAATGTTTAAAATGTATAATCAGAATGCAGATGCGATAGGGATAAAGATCCAAGAAAGGAATATGGGAGGCAAGTTAAAAAAAGAATAATTAAAGCTTTAAAGTGGGCAAGAGACAATGGATAGAAAGAATCTGTTTTTAAATATAATGATGGCATGATCAAAAATTAGAATAGGAATAGAAATAATAGAGGAGGAATATTAGTATACACATTTATATATAAGAAAAAACAAGTGGGAAGATCAGAAATTAAATGATGGTATGTATGTTTAAACAATATTGTGATTGGCACTGGAATCGCATATTGAAACATTGAATAATTAAATAATGAAAGACTAATTTAATACAGATATATGTATTAACACTAGAACTATAAGCTGGATGAATATAATAAATATGATTAATATTTTTAATTGTACTAAAGGTATGACACCCAGGTACCTGCATTGATATGGTTGTAAAATAAAATAAAAAAACCTGTGGAAAAGGAACAAGCAGCATACTGCTCTAGTGATTAGTGTTAATATATTAACCAGAATAATTTATTCCCAATATATTTCCAGTACATAAAATATTTTAAGTTTTGTGCTAATCATGGTAAAACCATACATTTCTAGTAAAGCAGGGCACATATTGTCTATGATGGCATAGCCAATGATTATAAATATTAGTGTCCAATAAAAAAGACATTTCTCAGTGAAATAACTGACCCACTATGATTTGCTAATGTTTTTCCTATATCTAAAACCCCTTTATTCCATATAATATTTACTACAGTATTTAGTAAAAAGCCTGGTGGGTACTAAAATACTGCCTAATAGACACATTGCTTAAAAAATTATTTAAAAAAAAACAGCTTTGGGATGAGGATGAGGTATTTTAGAGCAAAGAAGGCCTTTGGAGGGAATATAAAATTCATATTTCCTGCAAAAGATGTTTCTTTACTCCAGATTGTCTTTCCCTCAACATTCACAGAGTTCCAGATATGGTAGGAGGTTTTGGGTTTTGACATTTGCAAAACAATATCTATGTGAAATTGAGAAAATATGTATCATACAGAATGCAATAAAATTAAATGTATCTCTAGGTAGGACATGAATAAGAGATTTTGATTGTATCATTACTATCTTGAATCTGGGAAAATAGACTGCCATTTGAAATTTTATTAATATCTGTAAAAAAGTCTATTTTCTCCTGAAATCTTTTTACAAGCTGTTTTATTATTTATCAATACCTAATTGACCCAGATTGGTAGTGGGAAGCATAATAGAATAGCTGTAAGTGGAAATATTATAGAAGAAACATATTAATATTTAATTGTATTGATGATATACTGCCCCAGAGCCCCTCTTCAAGGGAGATAGGCAGTTAAGAAATATTAAGTATAAATAAAATCATACCGCTTTTCTATCAAGAGCCACATGATTTCTGCTACATAAGTTTTCTGTCTAGCTCTACTTCATTTAGGTATGTGTATTGTATATGGAGATACCCATGTTTCTCTATTGATGAAGAGCAGATTGTAACAACAGATGATATTCATATAACACCAAAAATGCCACATGATGATAAATGCAAGTTTATGGAATTGAAATGCCAGATGTAGGTTATTATAGCTATTTTCTTAGTGGAAATGTCATTCTTTTTTTTTTCTACAGTGAAATATAGTTTCTAGAAAGTATTACTGACACAATGTAGTTTATTTGCTTCTGAATTCATTACACTCCTTTTAAGACTAGATTTGTTATCACATTACTGAAAACTATTCTGCTGACAGTTATGTTTCAATACTTATCTCCAAATAGAAAATCTTATTGTATGCCATCTGTTGAGCCAATATGAAGAATTTCAGTGGTTTAGCTATTTTATGTAATTTTAAATTTTGCACAGTTTACCAGTAGGCCATGTGCCTATGGGCCAATTTTTCTGCAGCTGAGAGAATGACTACTTAAGTAACTGATCATATATGTGCAAAATGGCTTGAGTAGATGGCAGCTCTTATAATGAAAATGGACTGTGCTTCTGTCTTATATAATTTGTTATGATTATTGGAAATTAGCTGGCAGCGGCTAAAAACACCCCATTCAGCTGGTATGGTTATTTGAGGAACAGATTTGAGTGAAGAAAGCTTTTTAGAAGTAACTGCAGAGGAGATACTGGAGTTTTAGTTCTTATAAAGTATGTGTCAATATATGTGCAAGGGTATAATGTATGTGTGGGGTGGGTGGGTGGGTAGGTAGGTGCATGTATAGGATTTTTATACACATGGAAACAAATCAATCAAAAAAACTTCCATAAAACAGACTAAAATATTTAGTAAATTGTTTATATAATATTTGAACAAATATTATTAGCACTTTGCTAGATAGTAATAAATACAGAAAGCATATTCTGTTAAGTTTTGTTTTGATTAAACATTTTATTAATGATTTGTTAAGAATCATGCACCATTTTGATCTATAAATATAAAACTGTAACTTCTAAAATTGGTTCTATCAGTCAGCAAGATTTGGATTTGAAATTTAGGAAGAAGAGTGGCAAAGTAGTTTGCAACAGTTATTTTCTTTTTACTTTTTACAACACTTTTTTGATGAATGTTGGTCAGACGTTGCTGAAGAAGTTGGAAAAAATGTAGCGTTTGTCGCCATTCACAAGCATTTTTGAAATGTAGACTAGACAGAGTTGGGTTTTTTAATGCAAAGTGTGTTAATTAGCTTGGACTATGATATTGTAAAATATTATTACAAACATGGAGATGGGTACTAACTTGGATGGCTTTAACAAGGGAAAGGATAAAACAGGATAGATCTAGGGTAATTAGTTTTGAAACCTCAATGTTAGTTCTGGAGTGTAGGCAGTGTGCCTCCAAATACCAACTGCAGGAGACAGCAGCATCTGTATTTGGTAGAAAGTAAGAACTTGTGATGCAAAATGCCAATTGTTTAATCTGCTTGAAAAAGAAAATAGCAGAAAAAGAAAACTAGTAGAATTCAAATATAAACGCATTTGCCACACGAAGGAGTTCTAGCTTCTTATAGTGGAACCAACTCATCAACACAAAATACGTTTCGTTCAGCAGCTGCTTTTGAAATGTCAAAATAATATATTGTGGAGTTTTGCATGTTGTATGTTTCACTTACCAAGTCTATGTAGCTTCCAGCCACGGATGTATATGTGGACACTGGATTCTAAGAATTCCAGTTCCAACCTATTTGGAGCCAAGATGAGGAAGGTTGACTTATATTATAAAATCTACATTAAAAGGGAGGGGGGTTTCTACGATTCATTCTTTATCAATGATCTCTATAAGCATAATAGGTAGAGATATCCGTTTTATGAAAATCCGAAAACTTCCATTATTTTAAAACTTCGCCGAGTAACAGCGCTAGGAAACACCGCGGCCGCCCTTCCTGGTCCACGATCTCTTCGAGCAGAGCAAACGGCAAGGAGCGCTGCCGTAACTCCCCGCCCGCCGCTTCTAGGCTAACGGCGGGGTGGCGGGGAGCGTTGCTACGGGGCCGCACGAGCTTCTCTGAAGCATGCAGCCCTTGTTGTCATGGCGACAAGAATAACGAACTCTAGACTACAAACACTGGCAGCCGAAAGAAGGGAAGGGCAAGGTCGAGCCTACAAACGTCAAAAGCGAATCGTGGCCGGTGAGTGTCATCACGGCGAGAGCAGGAAGCTGGCGACGGGAGGCTGGATAGCCTGAGGCAGCAGCAAGCTGCAGAGCCCGGCAAGCAGCAAGCAGCAAGCTGCAGAGCCCGGCTCCTGGCTAATAAAGGTGTACGGGGGAGGCCCGGGGATCGCCAGAACTGGAAAGTGGTGCTCACGTGATGTTCCGGCGGGAAATGAACAGAATCCCGCACGTGTTCCCAAGCCCGGCTGGGTGGGACTTGTAGGAGGAGCGCCTAGAGATCCGCCGTACTTCCTGTTCTGTTTCCTCTATTGGCCGAGATCCAGGATACTCGAAGCCATTTGACCGTTTCTTCCCGGGAGGCGGAGTCTACTTCCTTTTGGACCATGGTTCCATAACGCAATAGGTCGAACTCCTTGTCTCCTTAACTTGTCATCATGGGCGTCATTAGAATACGGTCAAAAAAATCAAGATGGCGGCCGCGACCGGGAGTTTGAAATAAACCAAAGTTTGCTCAGTGCATCGCAGTTGTACTGCGGGAATGAAGGGGTTAGATTTTGTGAGGAAAACCAGCAATTGCAAGAAGATGATAGCAAATGTGCTCGGTTTATTTTACAAAATTGGAGGTTTTCGTACTTCGTTATAGTTTACTATAAATTTGTATTAATCCTATTAAAGTGATTTCTAACTAGTGAGAATTATTGTTATATACGTATAATGTTACATATTTAAAGATTAAAAATCACCCTTCAACAGCAAACTGAATTGGATTTGAAACACTGTCAGATACTTGGTACTATATTACACATCTGTCTGGTTAATTTTTACAACATCCTAATTTTTAACTGCCTATTAATGACAGGTTTTCATTTTTCTTTCAATAATTGATTATATTGTCTCCCAAACAAAACTTCACATGCATGAAAATATACCCATAGTAATTTTGTCTCAGGTAGATTTTTTTTTAATTTTAATATTTTTGTAAACATTCACATTTTAAAAAAAACCAAGCATATTGGTGCAGAAAGGGCATTTTAATTTGTAACACTTTTAAGATATTCCAGTTTCCATAGTAACTGCACATTGAAACTTAGTTTATTTGTTCCATGTGTTGTTTTAAAATCTCATATTGCTACATTCTTAAAAGTAATTAGACATACTGAAGTAAAGACAATATAGTTAAGCAAAATTATTTTATATACTTTTTATTTTGTTGCTTAAAAATAGAGAACTAAATAGTTAAAATATAACAAACGTAATTTAAAGAAAAACAAATTGAACATGTAATTTAATTAAAAGCAAAACATTTGGTAAAATATTCTAACAAAAGATAAAAATGCATTTTAAAAATTCTATGTTTTATCATGTTTTATTAGGCATGTTTTACTGTATTTTGTCAAAATTACAATCCGTTTTTTGATAAAATGCTGAAATATTTTACCTGCTACGTTTAAAATTTTTTAAAAGTGATGCTTATTTTCTGATTGGTCCTTTGTTGCACGACTAAAACGCGCCAAAATTCAAAACACAAACATGTGAACTGTGCAAATCAGTTTATATGTCTATAGAAAGGAATAGCATGCTTATATATGTGGTTAGGCCAACTAACGTGGGTGGATATTTAATCAGTATATTTAAATAGCAGACCAGCAGATTAATAGATTTCTGTTTGTTTTACAAGTTTTGGTAACATTCACATTTATTAAAGTGTCAATCACAAAGCTTAATTTAGTAATTTAAGACAGATTGCCTTTATTTGCTTATTAAATTTCTTTCTTACTGATACAGTTACTCTGTCTGGCTTACAGTATGATAAAAAGTTAAATAGTACTACAAAACAACTAAAATTAGAAGAATTAGATAGAAAAGCTAAAAACCAAGATGATGTGTAGTCTGAGGTAGAAATCTTCTCTACCCAGCCACCCCCAACATAGCAGGCTCCTATTAGGATCCCAGGCCAAGCAACCTAGAACAAGATAGATGCAATGGAAAAAACTGAAAGAAAATATAAAAGCAGTATTACACTATACATATAGCAGCAGCACCTTAAAATAAGTTGAAAGGGTTATTTCATATATCTCAGCCTTCATTGCCAGAAAATACTTTTGAAAAGCCTTAAAAATGGATGTGCTGCATACTAATCATTTTTAATATCCTTCCAATCCAAGGAGGAATTCAGACCAATCACTTGGTTGAATTTACAATTCTTTCCCCAACTGATTGCAGGAAGTGGTGGGATGCAACCTGTTTAAGTACCGGTTCAGTAAGCACACGCTTCATTGCTGATGATTGATTGACAAGGGCACTTGATTAGCAGCACTTGGGACCTGCTTAATGTTTTCATACCTATGGAACGAGTAAGGGTGTACTTAGTTTTTCATGCATGGTTTCTCCATTTTGGCTTTCTTTTTGTAATTTAAACAATGACACAGTGTAGTATGTCGTACCTTGTTGTTCACCTGATGTTATATTTACCTAATTTTAAGAACTGCTAAGACCAGATGGGATGGGTGTGGTCTAAAGGTGACGCATCTGGCCAGTGGACTGCCAGTTTGACACCCGTGATCTAGATGAAGTCAAGATTACAGAAGACACTGATTTTGATTCCTGGGAAATGTGTGTTGGGAAGGACAAATTTTAATCTCATTCATACCAACAAGATTGATATTTACTTTAATGATACAGTAAGAATAATATCTGGAATCCTTAAATCCATACCACGGTCATGGTTTCATATTCTTTTTAACATTGCCCCTCCTGATCTCAGGTGACTACAACAGACAGTCTGAGTGTAGTATACAGTAAACATGCCATCGACTCCTAGAGATCGTTCATTATATAAAATATTAGACTCTCCACCTCTTACCAGGCTTAAGTCTAGGAAATCAATTGGGATAACATACCATTGTTCAACATACCTTCAATATAGGTAAAGAATGATGATTAAGATGAGTGACTTTTACTAACCACAATCAGATCAATCACACAGATCCAACAAAACCACTTCCAGGAATGCAGTTGTCCCCCAAAATATGCTCCAGAACAAACTATAACACATATAGACACAATATAGTCTCAGGAAATTTCAAGGTACCTGGATTATCTCACTGCAGTCACACCAGAAGAAGTTAGATGGTTACCTTTAGATATTGAATCCATTCCATTGCAATTCTATGACTTCATATAATGGTGATTTTTCTTCACAATTTTGGCATTAAAAATCATTCTGCTATGGCATTAAAGACTTTTGCCATGAATTACTATTAAGATTCAAAGATCACTTGTGGGAGCAATCTCCCCCATCCAGGAGTATTTTTTTTCTTCATTAATCCCACTCCTTTTTTACAACCCTTTAATTCCTTAAATCAGGTTACAGGCAACATTATTTTCCACCTCAGAAATAAAACATTGGGCTGGGAGGTGGGATTGCTCTATCCTCTCAGTAAATATTCCTGAAGAAACTCATTGTTTTTCTAAATCATGTATGCTTGATCGTTGAAAACAATTTTTCAATCTGGAAAAGTAGCTGAATCTCCCTGGAGTATCCGGGACCTAGAGGGTTCAGGACCTGCAGTTTTTTCATTAATGGAATAAGTATGACTTATACAGTATGAATTTCTGTGTTTGTTTATATCTTTATTTCTTTCTTTTTAAAAATTAGATTGCAAAAAGCTATGAATAACAATGACTGAGGCACAGTTATTTTCTTCCTGTTCCAAGGAAAACTGTAAAAAAACAGAAGGTATTTGCTTTATTTTTTTCAATTTTATGTAACTTGACATTTTCTAAAACACGTTTACTGTAAAAAGTTTCTTTTAATGCATTTGTATACTTTCCACATTTTTTCTTTGGACTTGTCTTTTGAGATCATTATTTCTAATTCTGCTCCCATGTTTATTGACTTTTTCTATAATCTCTATCTGGCAATAAAACAAACCCCATTAACTAAATGGATTCCTCCATACCAAACTGCAAAAATCAAGGAATCTTTCAGAAGGACAAATTAGAAATTGCATTCTGTGAACAGATGTAGTCAATACATTGATCAGCAAATGAATGATATTGACATTATTCCCTACATAAATTAGCATCATTGCTTGTATAAACCTGGCAATTATAATTTTGTCTTATAATTAGTGACCACTTTTGGTATGAGCATACTTAACTAGCAAATAGTATCAGCCTTTCCAATCTGGGTACTCTTTGGATGTGTGGGATGGCAATTCACAGAATTTGCTAGTCAGTCTGATTCACTGCTAACTATTCTGCTAACATATGATATAAGCTATTATGAATATGCACATTTAGATTGGAAGTTAATGATCAAACTTTGAGGCTATGATTTTGATTAAAATGAAAAATGGGGAGGAAAGTTTTTATTGTCTTGTATGTCATAGCCTTAATTCAAATCCTAATTTTCAATTGATTTTAGCTACAGAAGGTAGTTGCTTGGTAGAGAGCTGAGCGACATACAAATTTAATAGATAAAATAAAAAAAAATTGGACTTTGGAAAAACTTTTAAAAATATATAAATAAATGTTGTTAAGAGCTTATGACTGAATTCTTTCATGGGTTAGAAAATGTGGTTGTGTATTGTGTGTTTAAGGGAGAAAAACATGTATTGACTGTATTCATATATATTAAGTCAGCTTAGTTTCTTAAACAATAGTAATAATAGACAAGTTTACATATAATGCTAAACCATAATGAATGAGTTTTCACATCATTGAAACCAAAAAAATGATTGTAGTTTAGCATTATGAATAAATAATGCAAGCAGAATCAGTAAATGTAGAGACATCTAATTTGACCTGTAGTTGTCATAAGTGTATTCAGTGATGAACAAAGTTTAAGTATAATTATTCTGGTTTTTTTAGATATAAATGAAAATATTTCAATAGGCATTCCCAACAAACAACGTAGTTGTGCTGCTGTAAATACTCCAGCTGCATGTGTTAATAAAGCCATTAATCAAATACAAGATTTAGAAGTAAAGTTGGAAGAATCTTTTCTGCAGGTAATATTTATTTGTATTGTTTTAGTTATTATATCCATTAAAAAATTGATAGTGGATGTCAGAATATCTAGAGTAATATTTTTTTTTTGCAGCAAAATAGAAGAAGGAAGGAATGTTAGGTATGTTTACCGCCTTGAAATATTTACAGAAATAATTAAGGCATGATATAAATAAATGTATCAGAATATGGACATTTCAGGTTTTCCTGGAAACGTTTCATAGCTACAACTCTGCTTTCAAAGAGGCTTGTTTCATCATTCTTGGCTATCAATGACTCACATAAATGAGAATGTTAAAAAATAACCTGACATATGTACATGGCAGATATCATGGTCTCAAGCTAGGCTTTAAAGATAAATATTAATACTTCATAAATAATATGGTCACACAGACTCTATATTGAGGGGCCAGTTGGGATGTGGCATTTTGTAGGTGGGCACTGGAGTCGATAACACTCCCTATGCACACTTTGCTCCTATCCTCTGTATCTAGGTCAGTTTATTTGAATTTTTTCAATAAATTTTGTTAGGGAAGGCTATGAGAATCTTTACTTCAATCAACCTGGCTACTAAGAGCTTGATAACTATCAAAAAATTCTCTAGTATAGTGAATCAGATATGTCAGATTATACATCATGTACAGCCATGTCTTAAAGGCTTTTCAGAAAGCCAAAAGACTGCTTGTGGATGTGGGGGGGGGGGGAAGAGGTGATGTTACAGAGGATTAGGGTTAAAATTTTGTTTAAAAGAAAATGTTTTAGAATTAGGTGGGGAATAATAAAGAAGAAGCCTCCAGCACAGTAAATAGCTTTGAGTATGAAACAATGAAACAGTTTAATAGGATACTTAGTAAAGAAATGATTAGGAAATATGTAAGGAATGAAAATGCCATGTCAAATAATAGAAGTGAAAGGAATGTTATAAATATTACTATCTAAGAAAGATCAATGAAAAGGAATAACATAAATGAACTCTTGAAAAATGGTTAAGGTGCAAATGACATAGATGGAGAAATTTTAAAATAGGGATGTGCTTTACTTATGGAGTAGCTGTGCAACTTTTTAAAACACATGTAAAGCACTTTTTTAAATCTAAAGATCAAAAGAATACTGTTATTGTTTCCCTCTATGAAGTAAGAGTAAATGCAAATATTATGGGGAGATTAGGCTATAGTAAACCTGCATAAGATTAGTCCACTATGGGTGGTTATGTAGCAGTATTCTCATTGAAATAATATGAAGTGACTGAACAAATTTAAAACATGGAGTTGCTGATAAAAAGATAATGGGTTGTATATGATATGAGAAAGAATATTTCTGAAAGAAGCAAAACTGCTTTTTATAAAAATGACAGGAGAAATTGAATGAATGATTGTAAATTATAAATTATGAAGAATTAGATTTAGTAAATAAAATTGTATACCTTTGGTAGAATTTTTATTAAAAATGGGAAATAAAAAAAATTAGGATGTGCAAATGCAAATAGGAAGATAATGAATAGACCGTGCTCTGATATAAAAATTGAAGGTTTGTCAAAAGAAGTAAAAATGTCTTCGTATAAGAACATGTGCCTTTATTATATGTAAATTAGAGTCAGATATATGAAGAAAAATTTAAAAATAAAGTTCAAGGGAATGAGAATTTTAAGAAGTGTTTGCAGGTAAAGACTGTTGCAAATGAAATGAATGCATGAATACAAAGGTGAGTGATAGTACAAACTAAGTACATTTTAAAGATTTTTTTTAAAATCCCATCTTTATTATTTTTAAGTGGCAGACATACATAATACTATTTCTGTTTTTCCCAAAACAACAATCCTGTGATATGAGTTGGGCTGAGAAAGAATGACTAGTTCAAAATCACCAGCCAGTTTTCATGCCTAAGGTTTATAGTATCCTGGTTTGTAACCTGGTGCCTAAACCACTAGACCACAATTTGATCATAGAAACGATGAATTAAGTTTGAATTGCAAAACTAAGGCATGAAAGGAGTTTAGAAGGTCAGCTTTTATTTTTTTCTGTTCCCTTAATTTCTGTCATAAATTTTACAAGCACGTAAGTTTTTTCTTGCATTTGCATAGTGTTGCTATCCTAAAAGAGAAAAGTTATGTTTATGTATGTATGCAAGGAAATCTAAAATCTAAAAAAATGAAATGTTTCAATGAAAATCTGATTTATGTTCACAGCATGAAATTTTATACAACTTGGAAAAACTTCCATGGTAAGAAAATTATATGTTTTGATTCAATAATTATTATAAACACTCTTCTAAGTAAAATATAAAGAGAAATACTGCCAATTACCATTCTGTTGATTTAAACTTAAAATACTATTACCCAAAAAGTTAAGATCTGATATTAGGACAAAGCATAAGCTTGTTCAAATATTGATTTTAATACATTTTTAATTCATTTCATTACATATACTGTTATTAGTTTTTGTGTGCAGATAGTCGTCAAGTTGATTAATGACTGTTCAAAGTTACATGGTCTTTGAAAGAGTGCTTTACAGCCCATAAAGAACTTCCAACCATTGTAAAATGTCGTAACCTCCTCTACCCCTTGGTCACATGACTACATTTCATGCATTTGGCAGCTGATACACATTTATGACCGATTGCCAAATACCCTGCAATTATGTGATCGCTATTTGCAATCTTCTCTGCTGGCTTCCTCACAAAGTTGGTGGGGAAAATAGCAGAGAAGATGGCAAGCAGAGAGGAGCTGAAATCCTTCGACAGGCTTCAGGAACAGAGTTGAAATCTTTAGGATTTCACATCTTTTTTTGCAGCCCACAGAGATTTATTTAGTTATCAAAATTTAGAGACCACTTGCCTCACCAAGAATAGAATAGAATAGAATAGAATAGAAT
>JAEANM010011198.1:0-15391 GCA_017656035.1 Myanophis thanlyinensis
TTGTCATGGAATAGAATGGTGATATCCATAATCCCTAAACCAGATAAAGATTTAGAAAGGATTGAGTCTTATCGGCCCATTTCTTTGGATGATATTTAAAACTGACAGCAACAAAAATTATGAAGAATCATTAATCTATTTTACATTTGTAGAAGAGTGTTTTTGGATATAAGTGTAGATATGTAGATTGTACTAGATATTTCATTTTTGCTTACTTAAGCTTAATATACATATTCAAAATTTATTGGTTTTTTGTATAGATTTTTTGATGCCTATATAGTAGACTTATTCTATTTTAAGGGATTATAAGGAATAAAAACCATCAAATTCCACTTTTCTACAAAATGGCTGCTGTGATATTAATTAATTTTTTTTTTACTAAAAGGCATTTTTAAAAGCTATTGCATGTTTTTTACTATGATCATGAATCTAATCCTTTTTATTTCTCTTTAAACATGCTTTATTTGGGTTTCTTTAGTACTCATGGTGTCTTTATTTCAATAGTAAAAGTCATGAAGGAGACAAATTTATTCCTGCTCCACCATCTTCTCCCTTGAGAAAGCAGGAATTAGAAAATCTAAGGTAAGTTCTTTCATCCATGCAAAATGAGCTAAAAAGCATACAATTATACCATATTTTTAGGACTATAAGACTCACACTCCCCCCCCAAAAAAAGTGGGTGGAAATGTCTGTGCGTCTTATAGAATGAATATGGGCCTGTTTTTGGCCCTCCCTGGTGTCCAGAAGCACTCTACAGGGCCTATTTTTGGCTGACAGAGTGCTTCTGGATGCTGGGGAGGGCAAAAACAGGACTGTGGAGGCTCCAGAGGCCAAAAATGATCCTGTTTTTGGCCTGCAGAATGCTTCTGGAGGCCGAAAATGGGAGGCATGGAGGCCAAAAACTTTTTTTTCTTGATCTCTTCCTCTAAACCTAGCTGTGTCTAATAGTGTGAAAAATATGGTAGATTCTGATAAATATGATAATATGAAGAAATATCTTTTAGAAAAAAATGAATTTCTATCTTTCATGTACTATGAAGATAATTACATTTTAGTTTGTTTTAGTTTGTACAGCTGGTCTTTGTTCAATGAGCACACATAATTGCAGTGAGATTGTTGTTCTTGACTGAAACTAAGCAGGAGAGCAAGTTATGATTTAACTGTACCCATGGTAACTGGAAATGTTCAGTCCCAAACATCTGAAGACTTGTTTGGAGACTGCTAAATCTGCAGTTAGAAAGCCTAGTCACAAACTTCTAGTTTGTGGTTTCCTAGTTCTTCTCTTTGATACAGTTCATATTTATTGCTGCAGATCCCTTTTCAGTCTGCTATATGAATAATGGCAAACAAAATCTCAGATATATTCCAATATCTTCAGAGATTCAGAGATTTTTATTGTCATGTATGAGGTTTCCTGTTTAAATTATGGAGGAATTTAATTCCTCCATAATTTAATCCCATTGAATACTAATGATTGTTTTCAAAAACCCCAAGAAACCTTTGTGAACTAGAAAATTTTATAAATATAATATTTTATCAAATAAATGATATGCTGTATCTTTTTGAGGGAAAGCTAATGGTTATTCATTTATAACATTTATGTTGTAATTGCTTCCATAGTATTACTCTATGCTTATGTTCATAGAAGTCTGAAAGTTGTGTCATGGCAACTGGACTTATTTTTTGTTGGTTTTATATGTTTCGCTAACCATCCAAGCAGCTTCTTCAGTCAGAGAAAATTGCTTAGGGTGAGGAGGCAGAGAGCCATTGGAATGTATCAAATGCTTTTGTATGGACTCTTGGGACCTAACATTTGGATTGCAAACAGCTTATAATTCTATGATTCTTTTATTATTTCTGGACAGTGAGAAAGGAAGACTGAGAAAATAATATAGCTTACTTGATTTATGTAACTGTTCCTGCAGAACATATCTGGCATAATAATGAGTCTATTGATGTAAAATACTACAAAAAGTCTACTAAGAAATGTGTCTGTGTATTAAAATCAGTGTGGACTAGATAATGATTAGCCCTAATACATAGCCCATATCCTATTCCTTTGTGTAACTGCAACTACTGCATACCTTCTTTCCATGGCAAGTTTTTCAAAAATGAGATTTGAAATGATATCTGGGTATGGTACAAAGGAAATGGTGAAGGAGCAATGGAGAAGCTTCTCATATTGCTCATGTATAATTAAAGAACATGCCTCCTAGGACCCAGAATTAAAGACACTGCAGATCCTGCCATGAATTAATGTGACTTATTACTGAAGCTAAAGTGGCTTGACAACCGCCAAAAGCAGTAATTATCTGTCTAGTGGCTAGAGGGTTTAAGGGCTAGAAAACACCAGATTTCTTAGATCAGATCTAATATAAGTGATTTCTTCTGCAAATTTTCTTAAAATATGCTAAAATATACTCATCCTGATAGCTGTATGTATACATAATTTAAATATCTTTTCTTTTTCTCTGCCAGATGTTCCATACTTGCCTGCAGTGCTTATGTAGCTTTGGCACTGGGGGACAACCTTATGGCTCTGAGTCATGCAGATAAACTTCTTCAGCAGCCCAAACTCTCAGGATCACTTAAGTACACTTGTCCATACTATTGCATATTAATATTGCTGTTAACATATTAATAGTATATTTTATTTTTTCATATATAAGCACAGCTTTCAATGTAATCAACAATGGAGAGTGAACAGATGCTTTGATATGAAGCTGTTTTATTACTATTGTAGACAATGTTTCCAATTCAAAGACAGATAGTATTTTGCAGCGCATAGGAATAGTCACTTAACTCTAGTCTGTAACTTGTTCAGACAGCCACCCTTTATCATGACTGCTGTTTGTGTTACCCTGTTAACCTGTAGGATGAGCCTTAGGAAAGAAATGTTTGATTAGAGTGGACATAGTACAATGCAGTGCTCATACCTCTACACCTTTTAGGCCTTTAAACAACAATCCTGGTTTTTACTTTCTTGCTTTTTCATTTTACCAATAAAATAAAGTAGAGTTTACAGTGAGGGAAATGAAAAATACTAATCAGGCTTGGAATTTGAAACCCAACAATGTATTTAGCACAATTCTATCTTGACTGGCACCTGATCTTTACCAAAGCAGTCAATGTAGTTATGAATAGATTTGTAGGAGTAGCTGGAGCAGAGGTGAAATTCAGCAGGTTTGCTAAAGCCGCTAGTAAATTTTCTAAGCAGTTCAGAGAACTATTTTTAGAAGAAATCTCCTTTTGTTTTTTTCCACTTTACAGGGTTAATCCTGTAAGGAAGGCAGGAAAAAACATTCTGATGTTGTTTCTAGCCTAATCTTTATTGCCCTGTTTACAGAAACTGTCCACCCAGTCACATGACACACACCCCAGCCACGCCATCAAACCACGCCCACAGAACCGGTAATTAAAAAAAAATAGCTGAGCTGGAGACCAAGAAAGAGTGGTGAACAACTCCTTAAATATATGAGCAGTTGCCATTTTATGCAGTTATCTCATTCTATTAAATTTGATGTCCAGATTAGGTACTGTGAAACTTCTGTTAAGAGAAGACTCCACATTCTCTGCTTTTCATTAGTTACAGTGGTTGCCTGTGTGAGGCACTTCTCACCAGGCTGATCTTTTTCACTGTGCTTTTGGTGTTTTAGATTCCTTGGCCATTTGTATGCTGCAGTGGCCCTTATTTCTCTGGACAGAATCTCTGATGCCATTACTCACTTGAACCCTGAGAATGTCACTGATGTGTCCCTGGGAATTTCTTCAAACGAGCAGGATCAAGGTTAATGAATCTGTAGTTTATTAGAATCAGTTATGTTTTCAATTGACTTTCCATGATACTTGCAAGGGTCCCTCCTTTTAGTAGCACACTATTACAAAAGACATTGCTTCTTCCTACATATTTTTTAAAGTTAATGCATTCATATCAATTACTAAAGAATTAACATTGCCTTCTTTAGATTAAGTTCATGTTTGTTAAATATGAAATTAGAACAGAAATTAATATGATCATCTTGTAATTCTAATATAGGCATCCTATAAAAACACATACATGTACATAAGACTGGAAAATGGATCTGCAATTGCTTCAAATTAGAGATGTGCAAAATGTTCCAAATTAGAAATTTTTGTGCTCATACAGGGCATTTTAAATATGAAACAGATTAGCCACATTGTTCCAAGCATAAAATGAAAAGCAATGATAGCTGGCTTCAAGTTGTTTTAAGCATTCTTGCTGTTCCTAGTGCTATGGTTGGTCTTTTGCAAATGGAAGACATTGTTGTTTTGAGACTTCTTCCAATCCATCCAATGAAAGTAATCCTTGACTTCCAATCTAGCCAATCAATGCAAATAGTCCTTGACTCAATAGCCATTTGTTTAATGATTGTTCAAATTTACAATGGCATTGAAAAAAAGTGACATGACTGTTCCTTACAACTGTGACCACCACAGCATCCCCTTGGAATGACTCCATGATTTCATGGAATTAAAATGAATGGTGCGTGTATTTACAATACTTGCATTATCCTGAAGTTACATGATTGCCATTTGCGACTGACCAGCTTCCAACAACTTCTTTAATAATACCAACCCATGCCAGTACCCCACTTCCACCTTACTAGCATCTGAGTCAAAGCAGAACTCTGTGCCTGCCTGACCATGGACTCATCCATCCATCAAGAGTCAGTCTCATCTCATCAGTCTGTGAAACCTTTGAAAATCTATTTCTTGGCCCAGTCTTGCTATTTCAACTTATGTGTCTTGTTCAGTGGTGGTTGGGTTTTAGCATTCCTTCCCTTGGCCATGTCTCTGAGTACTGAATGCCTTGTACTGTACTTCCCGGTATTCAGTGTAGGTTGCAGCTCTGGAGGATAATGAGTTCTTGGTAGCTTCACGTTTGAGTCTTCTCAAATCTTTGGTAGTTAACGTGTGTCATTTTTTTCCTCAACATGTTTCTTGCAACCCTGTTGACTATTTGCAACAAAACATTTGATGGTTCTGTCATCACACCCCAATATTGTAACAATTTCAAAAGTGCAGCATCCCTTTGAAAGACTTTTTACAATTTTTAACTTTTAGAGTCGGTTAACTCTTTTTTGCCCATTTTGCCCGAGGAAAAGAAGCTGCCTGATAATTATACACACCTTGATAGAGGGTATTGATCTCCTTAGGCCACACCCTTCCTCATCTACACAAATACACATCACCTGATATGCTTATATCCACTAAGCTTCAAATTTATACAGCTTGGAGGTGGAAAATATGCATAAAAATGATATGATGAAAATACTCACTTGCCTAATAATTGTGTACATCTTGTATTTATAACCTATTATACTGCAGTAGAGAAAGGACTGCTTCTGACAATTAAGTTTTACTAGAAGGGATATATGCAGTAGCTGGAGCTTCGTTGGTGAATATCTGGCTAAAGGCTTTGGACAGTCACTACTTTGCATCTTATTTTAATAGTCATTTATTTATCCTATTTCCATGCTGTTAAATCTCTGAAGGACACATTGCAGTTTAGAACTAATAATTAAAAGATTCACAATACAAATTCAGTTAAATACATCCATGGTAAATTAATTAATTTACAACTATTAATATTAAACCTACAGTACATAACACTATATTGTTATGCCCAGAAACAATCATAACCATTCCATCTTTGCTTCCTTCTAAAGTCTTATTGGCAAACGATAATCTTATTTGTAAGCAAAGAGTAATCCACAGAACCAGAGCCACATCCCAAAACTGAACCTTCTAATTTGCCTCCCATACTGTGCTATAGCTGTAGAGAAAATACTAGAAGAGTTTTCCCCACTGTTTTTCAGTTCACTTTCCTTTTGATTCATCTCCCTTCTAACCTCCTGATAAAAGTCTACATGCTTATTTAATTAATTTAAATTAATTCTCACATAAAATGCATACATCCTAGTCCTGATAATACTGCACATCTATTATTACTGCCTTTTCACTTTAAATCAAAATTTATTTTTAGAGCTTCATGCCCTCCATATTGAAGATTATGGCTAGCTAAATAGCTATCATAGCTCTGGAAAGGTAGAAGAATCAAAGGCTCGACTGGGAAGATGGGAGGGCAGCAATTGTTAAATTTTGTTGTTATCAACTACTAGTGACCACTAGTAGCATATCCTCCATGATGATCTATCCTTAAACTGGCCTTTCAGCTCTTCCAATGGCACCCCCATAGCCACAGTAACTGAATCCTTTCACCTTGCTACTGGTCATCCTCTTTCCTTTCACCTTTTCTATCACTACATTGTTTTCCAGAGAGCTGGGTCTTATGTGTCTGAAGTAGGATAGTTTGAACTTGATTGTTTGAGCTTGATTAAATGCATTCATACATACATACACACACACACACACACAATTAATGGATTTGGATATGCATTATCATATCTTAAATTATGCATTCTATACGTGATTACTTTGGTTGATTTAGTTTCACTTTTTTCTTCAAATTAGCCCATCAACCCAGATTACATTTTTGTCAGCATTATATTTTTAATGCATTAAGTGCTTATTCTGTCTTCTGGTTTGATTTCTCTTTAGGGTCTGATAAAGGAGAAAATGAAGCCATGGAATCATGTAAGTTTGTGCACTTCTATAAATTTCCCATTTATTGCAGAGTGTGAAGTAATTGAAAAATTACCTTTGTATCCGATTTACTTAGAGTGACTACAGATCATAGCATATTATCATTTTATCAGTGGGTTTCATAAAGCTCTCAGCACTTACTAATAATCACTTCCGATTTAGACATTCCAGTTTTTAATGTTTTTGCATTTACAAATGCAATTTAATTAAGTGTTTTTAATACTAAATAAATGGCGTTAAAATTGTTTCTACAAATACGAAACATAAGAATATTTGGGCATCTGTAGCTCGTACAGATGATCCAAATGCTGAGATACGTTTCTCCTTCATATTGTTAACATTAACTGAGTGAATCTACATATCAACTTAGCTACAGTTTAAAAAGCTATCTGCATTTTTTAAGAAGCTAATATTTTCTGCTAGATTACTCTTCTATTTCTGTCTGTTGATTAGTCTGTAGATTTATTCTCCTTTTTCATATAATTTTGTATGAGATGGGGGGGTCATACAAATATGATTAATAAATAAAATACGTTTTTGACCAACTGTATTTTATCCATGATATTCTGTATTGATTTTAATCTAGCTGGCAAGCAAGTACCCCAGTGTTATCCCAGTTCTGTTACATCTGCACGAACCATGATGCTGTTCAATCTTGGAAGTGCCTATTGCTTAAGAAGCGAGTATGACAAAGCACGGAAATGTCTGCATCAGGTTAAAAAGTGTTTCTTCCTTAATTTTTGGGAAAACTGTTAAAATGTGGCCAACTGCAATATTAAAGCAAGATATAGAATCACCTTTGCTGTTTTCACTGGAGCAATATTTGATCCTAACAGGTTAGAAGGCAGGACCCGTTTCTCAACTGTGGAAATTAAACATTCTCTGCAGATTTCTGCATATACGTGTTGTCCTGTGCAACATGTCCCAGAGATCAAACCAAAGAAATACTGTTATAATTTGTAAATTAGAAAGCTTGAACAATGTTCCCTGTTGAATATATTATGTGTTTTGAAAAATCACATTACAGCTTAGAAATGATCTGTTTAAACATTTTCTTAAAGTTACTTAATTTAAAAGATGATTTATAAGGAAGAGATGTCCAACTGCATCTTTGTGTCAATTTATGTAATCACCAATGATGTAGATTAATAATTGCATCATTAATGCAAATGATGTAATCATAGTATCTATTTTGCTTTAACAACTTATTGTGGGGAGATGAAATCTGACATAAAATACTTTTTGTTGCATCAGAAGTGTACTGTATTCTTTTGTTAAAATATATTAATTTATCTCTTTCCTTTTTGGTATTCATACAAGGCTGCCTCACTCATTCATCCAAAAGAGATCCCACCAGAAGCTATCTTACTGGCTGTATATCTTGAGCTTCAAAACGGTAAACATTTGCTCTTTTTTAATAAAAATTTTATTAAGCATTTTTAAGACATGAAGGAAAGGGGAAAGAAGACACACAAAAAGGAACATAATAAAAGGAAATATAAAACACAAACTAGATAAATAGGGAGTTTACAGGTGTCATGGAATTAGGTTTTCAGAGTTTCATTAATTTGGTTTAGATAACTGAATAAACTACAAGTCACTAATAAAATCCAATATCGAATAATATATGAGTATCAATAGTAGCAGTTTACACAGTATATATCATAAAAAGAGATTAAGAATTATAGTAATTTCTATTCAGGTAATTAAAGACTTGGGGTCAAGAGAAAACCAGATTTTTGATTTCTACAAAATTGTAAATAGTCTTGTAATCTAAATATGGTTTTCAAGTTGGAATAAATTCTGTGTCAGATTTTGAAATAATGAAATTATTTTGGATATTGAGTCTTACAAAGAGATTAATTAGCCATTTTTCTGCAGAAGGAATAGAGTATCCTCCAATAGGAGATGAGATTGCAGTTAATTACATATAGATTTAGAATACTTGACTGTGTTAGATGTAGCAATATTTAATATAAAAAATGTTTGGAAAGAAAATTCTATTTTTCAGATTTGCTCCTTTTGTAAATTATTTTCCAAAATTGTTGAACTTTATATTGTCACTAAATATGAAAAAATTACAATGAGATCATTGCATTTTCAACAATTTTTATAAAATGAGCTCTGCATTTTAGTAATCAATAAAGGTAAAAGTTTCCACTCCCAGTTGGGTCTGACTGTAGGGTGTAGTACTCTGATCATAGCCGAAGAGCCAGGATTGTTCAAAAATGATTCTATAGTCATGTAGCTGGCATGACTGTATGCCAAAGGAGCAAGGAAGGATGGTTAAATATTGTCATTGACTCAGTGAACATGAATTTGGGCAAACTGTGGGAGACAATGGAGGACAGTGGAACCTTGCATGCATGCATCATAAACAATCAGACACAACTTAGTGACTGAATAACATGTCTGTCTATTCCCTTTTCCCCCCTCCCCTGACAATGAAACGAACCAAGTAATAAAATGACCAAATAATAATAATTATCCATATGGCAACTCTTTCAGCATTACTCCCCAGTTGCCCTGCAGAATCCTTTTGAAGCTACCTTAAAGACCAGCTGGCTGGGACACATTCATCCCATTGGGACACATTCATCCCAGCTATGTGATCCAAGTACAAATACCTTATAGTATAATCCTATGCTATTTATTTATTGATTGGTAGCTTTCTAGAGGTTCATTAGGTTATTTTATCCAGACTATTGAGTAGCAGGCATTGTATATACCAATGATGGTGAATCTATGGCACACGTGCTAGAGGTGGCACTCAAGAGTCTTCTCTATGGGTATGTATGCCATTGCCCCAGCTCAGCTCCACCATGTTTCTCCATGGCGTTTCTCGCTGTCGTTTGGAGGGAAACACAAGTTTCCCTGAAAGCGCTGAAACAAACTCAACAAAAGAAAAAGATTGTGCCTCTTGCAGAGTTGACGGTATTGTGATGCCCTGTCTCCTGCCGGCCTTCAGGTTTCTGGTGCGTGCTGGCCAGCTGGTCTTTAGATTTTTAGTGTGTGCTATCCAGCTGATCTTCGGGTTTCCAGTACGCACTGGTCTTGAAGTTTGGGTACTCACTCCCTAAAAGGTTTGCCATCACTGGTATATACTAACTAAATAATATTTCCTCCCCTCCCCAAAAATAAAGCATTTGATTATTATTGACTGCCTCTGGGTTAAGTCAAAAGATGATTGGGTTCTATAAGTTTGGATCCTCCATTGTGATTATATTCCCTTACCTGAAAATAAGTCCCACTAAAAGAAATAAAAAATTATTTCTGAGTAGTTCAGTGTTTATACCATAAGGTACTTTTGTAAATTTTCACAGGTACAAGTATGCAGGTCTAGGTCTGTTCAGGTCTTTTCCCGTGTAAGTTTCAGAATCTCTTCGCGATGTTTCGGCGAGATCCCACTCGCCATCTTCAGGCTGGTGCCTTCTTGTTCGTTCCAGTGCAAGCAGTGTGTGACTGGAGCTGCTGTCTCTCTATAAATACTGGTGGGAGGGCGTGGTGTGCTGGGCTGGTTGGCTGCGCTTCTGCCTCTTGATTGGTTGATGGAGTTAATGTTGGTATAATGGGCTGTGTGATGGCCTTGAGTTTTGTTGTGGAGATATCCTGGAACTTGTGCTCTAATCTCCTGGGTTGTTTGTTTTGTGATCTTTTTCCATTAGCCTCCCATGTTTTAACGGCTTGGGTAATGGGTTGTGTGATGGCCTTGCGGGTTCTTTTGTTGTGGTGTTCTTGGTCCTGCATTGTAATCTTCTGGGTCGTTTGTGTTTTGATCTCTTTTCCATTAGATCAAAAAAACACAAACACACATTTTTTGTTGTTCAGTCACTAAATCATGTCTGACTCTTCATGTCTGACTATAGCATGCAAGAATCCCCTGCCCTCCATTGTCTCCCAGAGTTCACCCATATACATGCTCATTGCATTAATAATGCTATCTAGCCATCTCATCCTCTGTGGTCCTCCTACTGGAATAATATACCAGCTGTAAATCTTAAGAAATTTTAATAGATCTAATATTCACTGTGTACTTTACAGTATTTTTCTTCATCAAAATTCCTTTATTGCATAACAATTCTTGAATCTAAATTCAGCACCCATTTAATTTAATCTTAGTTTCTGGTTCATATTTCACCATTATGATACAGTTTGTGATGAAAAACATTTATAATGAACATTGACTTCTTGTTCTTTATTAAAACTGTCCATTTACAAAGGGACGATAGACTTAAACTAGTGGAAAAAGGAAAACAAAGAAGAAAGAAAAGGTAGTGAGAGGGAAGAGAAGTAAAAAGCGGAAAAGGGAAGAGACAGAAGAGAGAGGGGGGAAGGAAAGGGAAGAGATGGAGTGGAAGAGAGAAGGCAAAGGAAGAGATAAGAGAATGAATGAATGAAAGATCGAAGAAAGAAAGGGACGAGAAGGGTTGGAGTAGAGAGGAAGGAAAGAGGGAAGCAGAAGCATAGAGAATAAATAAAGCAGTAAGATTAGATAGATGATAGATAGATAAGAGAATGGGGAAAAGAGAAAGAAGGTAGAAAAGGAAGTAAGGGAGGAAAAGAAAGGAAGGGGAAAAAGAGAGAAGGGGGAAGAAAGAAAGAAGAGTTGAAATAGAATTGTGTAATATTAAGGAAATAGGACAATTACCTGAGACATATGCAAACAAGATACATGTTTGACAAACTCCAATGTAAATAACGTACATATGTCTGACTGAATATGAGTGTGAATGAGATAAAATATATTGTAAATTACTGACACAAAAACAAATATGTAAATGGTTCTTAAGAAAATGGAATGTTACACCAGTTTTGTATCCTTTGTGCAAGTTGTATTAGAACAATAAAAAATTGAAAACTTTAAAAAAAACCTGTGTCCATTTAAATAATTTGGGACCACAATTCATCTTCATCAGAGTTGTTAAGCATGAAAGACTATTCCATATCAAAAGCTTACACTACATCAAGAAAGATTATAGTTGACTTCTCATTTTATCAATAACATTCAAGGTACAGCTGACATTGCCTGTCATCTATTTCTTTGGGACAAATCCAGTTTGACCAGAAAGTATTAACTCAGTTTTTAAAAATCCTCTTTTTGCAAGTATTGTGGTCTCTATTCATTAATGAAGTACATCTATGCTATTCTGAATAGTTGTCATTTTCTTGCCTTGTAGATCAGAAAAATGAAAGCTTCTTTCCATAACATAGGGAGCTCTTCATTAATTACCTAGGATAGTGATCTAATCAACATTTATTGGAAACTCTTGTAGTATATTGTGGAGATGTCATCAAATCCAGGAGATTTGTTTAATTTGTTTTCTGATTGCTTCCATAGTTTTATGTTTGGTTATGTGTTCAAATTTCATTTTTGTTGATCTATAAATTTTAATATAATATTCAAGTATTCCTTAATTTTTCTGGATCAAATCTACTATATAATCTTAAACTAATTGCTCCATCATATCCTTGTCTAGTTTGCGTTTTTTAATTCAGTACCAAATAGAAGTAATAATTCTTTGGTCTTGTTCATTTCACAGTTGGCAAATCAACAATTTGCTTGATTCAATGCCTTTTTCAAAATATTTAGGTTTGATAAAATTCGAGTAGGATTCATATAGTAATGTACTCATTTCCTTCCATTAGATCTAGTTAATTATGAATTGTTTTAATACTAAATTCAAAATTGAGTTATAGTTGTGATTTATTTGCTTTACATTCATTTAACAATAGATCCTGATATTGCATTTTTTTTGCTTGATGCCAGATATAATTCTTTAAAATTCTTTAGTAGAGTCCCTATGCAGTAAATAAAAATCTTAAATTGATTTTGAAGAAACTTGAAGTCATTTTGTAATAAATGTTTAAGCCTCTTAACTTTCAGTCTGGAGGGTCTTCTATTTAATCTTACAATTATTGTGTTATTTGCATATGTAGGCCTGTAACTTCTTGTCTAGATTAATGAGTTAGTAATCAAGCACATATTGATTCTAAAGTTTATGAACGGAAGACTAGGTGTATTTTTATCCATGTATATTTATTCATTTATTTATATTCCACCTTTATTGTTTTTATAAATAACTCAAGGTATGAACATATCCAACACATCTTTCTCTTATTTTCTCCACAATAACCCTGTGAAGTCTATTTGTACAGTATCTCTACAAATTGAAAAGAGATAATAGTGACATATTCTTCATATTTTGAGACAATGGTTCCTTTTAGATAAAGCAGGCGTGTCTGGAGAAAAAAAGTTTCCCTCTGCAATTAAATTTTTTTACTAGCAGTTGAACTTTGTGAAGTGTGTGTGATGTTTCATAGACTTGTCATATATCAGGTCTTAATAAATTTTGAAATTGTTTTAGGCAATACTCAACTGGCATTGCAAATCATCAAAAGAAACCAGCTTCTCCCTTCAGTGAAAATGCTCTCTGAAATTCGAAAGAAACCTATATTCCAATCTCCCCACTTGGTTCAACCTATTCAGATGCCAACATTCACCACTGTTCAGAGGAAGTGAACCTCTATAAATAGAATGGCCCTTTTGAAGGAGCACTTAAGATTTGTTTTGTAATTTTAACTGCATATATCATACATTTTAAGTTTTTTTCCTTTTAAAATAAAATCTATAGAAAGACTTAAGACTCATTTTATTTTGTTCAAGACTGTTACTTTTGATGTTTATTGGTACTTTTCCTGTGAATCTCTTTTATTAGTTCAAAATGGTATGGCATTTTTGCATTGCTCCCAAAATTACCTGCTTGGATTTTTCTGTGAAAGAATTAAGCTCAGTTTGAGGGAGCAATTGCACAACTGAAACAAGTATGGTTATATTACAGTAAAGATAGCCCTCAACTTGCAACCACAATTAGGATTGGAGTTTTGGTTACTAAATAGTGCAGTCATTGAGTCATCACATGACAAAACCCAATTTTATGACCATCTTTACTGTGGTCATTAAGTACACCATGTGTAAATCTGGCTTCCCAATTGACATTACTTGTCAAGCCAGCTAGGAAGATCACAAATAGCAATAATGTGACTGAAAAATGTTGCAACTGATTAAGTGTAACCAGTTGCCAAGCACCTGAATTGTGATCATGTGACTGTGCGGATGGTGCATTAGTTTTGACTTTAAGAATTGATCACCTTTTCCAACACCATCGTAACTTTGCATCATTGTTAATGGAACAGTCATAAATCTAGGGCTACTTATATGGCAGCAACTCCCTGAAAATGAGTTTGACTCTTGGTGACTGGCACGTAATAACTTTTAATAAAGCCAAAATTTGGCATTATTAAAAATAACTTGGGATTTTGCAGATAATTAAATAAATGATTTTTCATTGTATTGGATCTATTCTTGGCAGAACTGAATCTTCTGCCATGCTTATTAATAAAAATCAGCAGATATAGCATTTTGAATTATCAGAATCTAAATGCTCTACTGGTTCATGGAAACAACTTTTGAGCATACTAAAAATGTTGCCAAATATATGAGCTAATATGAGTTAATTGCTTAGGTCAAGAATGATGAAAAATGGTTTGGAAAAACTTTCAAGATGTGATGGTTTATTCTAGAGCTAAAATAGAAAATGTTCTATTTCATGCAGGTCCCTACTGATCTGTTGAAATTCAGTCTAGTTACATACAATTTTTGACTGTTGTCAAAACTTTAAATGATGGTACTTAAAAACTATTTCTTTGACTAAAAGAAGCAAACATTCGTAACTTTGTCATTACATCATGTAATTGGAGCTTCACAGTAGAAGTATAATTGCTTCAAATTAAAAAGGGCTGTAATTTGTTGTTATATCAGGCAATGTAATATATGAATAAAAGCATTAATAGGGAAAGAAACAGGTGTTACCTATATCCACGCAGATGTGAAAAGATATGGGCAACTATTGGGAGGGAGGGTAATACAAACCACATTTGAAGTGAAACTCACATTTATTTAATTAAACAAAAATAAAATAAACTGCATAGAAACATTTTTAAAGTCCATGGAGAACATGACTTTGTTTTAAGGCTGCTAATAGCTGATACATCGTCTCCTTGCTACATCCTTCAGCCTTCTCCATGGACCACAAAGATACATTCAGAAGCTTCCATTTGAAAAAAACCACAAATTCTAAATTAGCTTGTCCAAATAAATCTTGTGCCTCACCTTTCTCATATCACTCTGCAATCCAACAGCAACAGTTGGAGTGACCAAATTTTAAAAATTAACACCTTTCAATTGAGAAAATAGTCTTGGCCAATCCAGTAATTAATTACACATAGAACGGGTTCTATAAGAATCTATGTTTTCATCTAATACATCTGTTATGTGTTTGGCAGTTTGTTAACCACTAAAAATTCAACTTGCTTTAAAAAATAGTGCATTTTCCAAAATAGGCAGAATCTTTAGTTCTGCAAATAAATGAATTGTTGTTAAAAAAAAATGGGAGAAAATGAATTTATGTTAAGATTAATTAATGGATTTGGTCCTCAGAGTTTCTATGTTGATTTTTAATTTGTTTTGGTCTTGGACCAACCACAGTTTAAGCATAGAAAAATACTGGAAATGTTTTTTTCAAGAAAATAATCCCCAAGACATACCATGCTACTGCTAATTAAAAGGAGGGTAGGAGGAGAGGATTAGCACTATATAAACAGATATGTAATAGGTGAGGCACAATACAAGGAATATCACATACAAGGTAGGAAAAGTCATCAGTTTGGATGAGCAAACACACATTACATAACCAATTTAATATAT
>JAEANM010011199.1:0-15390 GCA_017656035.1 Myanophis thanlyinensis
CTGTGTTTTTATCTGCTGTGAACCACCCCGAGTCCTTGTGGAGATGGGGCGGTATATAAATATGATAAATAAATAAAATAAAATAAATAAAAAAGGAGCAATGATTTTAAGATACAGGATGTAAATTAATATGAAGTGAAAGATGTTTGCTAGTGGAGCATTTATAAAAAGTAGTGGTGCATTTTTTTTCAGTGAGATATGTTAAAGCTAAAGTTATAGACATGTTAAAGCTAAAGCCATTGATGTTTTAATTTGAATTCCTGGAGCAAATATTTGGATTCCTTTAGTGGCCTTTTCCAATTCTATGGTTCTTTAATCTATAGGGTTCTCTCCTAACTGAACCACTGGCAACATCCATCTTAGTCTTTGTGTTTTTAGTTAAAAGAGAGCTTCTGTTCATTTGGATTAACAGATAATGCTCTAATCTTATTCTTCCAAACATTTATGGAAGATCATTTCTACAGTAGCTTGAACCAACAAAGATAAAAGGAAGAGTAATGGTTGCCTTCATATATGAAGTTGTTAGAGTGAGAATGGTATTCTTGTACCTTCCTCATTGTCCCCAATTTTGACCCTTAAAAATAGAGATAACATTCCAAGATAAACACATTACATAGAGGATGTTTCTCTTGCCTTGTAGACTATGGTTGATAATGAAATAAATGTTGGGCAACCCAAAGATTGAGGACATAATTTAATTTTTGATGAGATTTACAGGGAGTGAGGGCAATCAAGCAAAATAAATAAGGTCTCAGCACTTATAGTATTACAATTTCCATTTTTGTTTTTCTTTAGTTTAAAAGAAAATGTTTTTTTTCTTGTTTTTTATTAAACCTACCTAAAGTTATTCTAATGTATTGATTAGCCTATAGACTCGTGATGGTGAACCTATGGCACAGGTGCAAGAGGTGGCACACAGTGCCATCTTTCTGGGCACACAAGCTGTCAGCCAACTTACTTCCAGCTAAGCATGTGCATGGGATTATGCATGCATAAGACCTGGTCTTCGGGCCTCCACTGTGCATGCACATGATTGCAGCAGGAAATTCAGCTGGTCTTTGGAGCTCTCCTGCGCATGCACATGCGATTGCTCATGTGTCATGAGTGCCTGTGCGCAGTGCATGTACATTGCATGTGCAAAAGCTGCATGCATGCGCAGATGGTGCAGTTGCACATGCAGCACATGTAGAGGAGCCACACACAAGTATGGATGGTACGTGCAAAGCATGTACTTTTCGGCACTCGGTAAGTAAAAGCTTCGCCACCACTGCCATAGACCATATCAAAATATAGAGTTCCAAACACAAATTATTAATAAAATCCTATAAAAACAATTTAAAATGAAATTGGAGTAAAATACAATAATTTGATATATGTATAAGTGAAATAAGATAAAATTATATTTCACAATCGCCCCTACAATCTACTCCATCAGTCCCACATATGTGAATCTCAATCAAAACATTTTACTCAAGTACTGTGCCATATTATATGTTGTTTTCAAATTTTGGCCGCACATACGTTATATTGTTTTAATATGGATTCCCAATGGGTCATTCTCTTACCCTCTTATACAAACAATCAAATAGTACATGAGCCAAGTCTTCTACCTCTGCCACTCCGCAAATGCAGATACGTCCATTATATGGTATAAAATGGAATCATCCATATCCGACCATTGTATCAAGCTGTTCAAACTTATAGATTTAGACTACAGCTTTCATGGACTTCTCATTTCAAAAATACCATCAATGTTAGCAGTTATGGTCTGGAAGGGCAGTGGGAGTCATAAGAATGGTATTGAGGCCATAAATTGCTTCACTTGCTTGAATGACTCTTGTCATAGAAAATATGGAAAACAGCAGGCAAAAGTATAAACTCTAAGCATGAATTCAGAAGTTTTGATCTGGGCTAAATCATCTACATTCTGAATATAGTTGTTTCTTAAGCAATATGAGGAAGAGAACACATGAACATGATTTATTGGAGTCTGGAGTCACAGAATGATATTTTTATCCTGTTGCACAATAAAAAGGTATTCAAAGACCCCTCTTGTAATTCAATGCCACAACTCCTTTTCTAATACACTTCTGGAAAGGCAGCACTCCATTTTGCTTGTGCTTGGATTGCAGCAATAAATAGAGCAATCACTTACTAAATGATGATTGATTTTCTCTGTAGGGTAGATAAGAGGTCTTATCTACCATTTTCTTTCCATTTTACCTTGCTCTGTATGATCTTCAGTATGCACATGTAATAGACTCTGAAATGACAAAAGGTTGACGGTTCAGAAGGTTAGCCAATACTTTATTTTGGGGAAAAAAAACATCAGTTAAGGTTGTAAAAAAAATCCAGTTGGTGATCTACTCATCAAATTATCATTTTTTATGTGCCATAGATTTCTAAGCTTGGAGAGCACATTTTAGAAAAGGGAAGAGTAAGATTCATGCTTTTATACATTTGATCTTGAAACCTATTATGGTATCAGAACAATGTTTGAACTTGGAAAGCATTTTTTTAAAAAAATTCTATGCCAGTGCCCAGTAGTGATGGTCAGAATAGGAATAATAAGAAGGAGGAAGATGAAGAAGAGGAGGAAGAAGAAGAAAAAAAAGAGGAGGAAGAGGAGGAGGAGTTCAACCTACCACTTGGAAGCAACAAGCTTGAATATGTGCTCTGTATCCCAGAATTGTGATACTTACAGTACTTTTGGAGGGAGGAGAGTATGTGGAAATTTGTGCCAATCCATGATCAGAATAATCCTTTAAAGGCAGTCTTGCCAATCAATAAATTATCCATGGTCATATTCTGGATAAAGAAGGGATGGTTGCAACCAAGTGGTAAGACTTTAATTAGCATTGGTACTTCTGAAATATTTAATTCCAGAATAAACAGAGTTTTAATTAGCCTAAACTGGAAGAGGGTGAAGTGATTATATTTAGGGAAGCAATTATAGAAAGCGTGTGCTTGATAAAAAATAGCTAAACCTAATTTGAAGACCTTCTGCCCTCAATGAAGGCATGTTACTTTCATAACCTTCTTTATAGAGGAAGGATTAGTAAATTCAGACATTGCTTAATTATATTCCACAGTTTAGAATATGAATATGAAAAAGAGACAAAGGAAAGCCTTTAGCTTGGTTTTTCAAGTTGGTAATTATACATAATGTGTGAGTAATATTTGGTCAAGGCCCACATTTTTTTTTTAAATTAGTTTTTAAGAGCTGCAGAGAAATTTCCCTTCCTTTTTTGTTCAGTAATTTGTTTTATTGATTTGTTTCACATATGCTTAAAACCCTTTATTTAACACCTTTCTAGGACAACAATAACAAAAGCTGAAAATAAAAAAAATGTGAACTTTACTACTCAGGTTCAACTACACAATCTGGGCATGCTCTGGCATCACAAAATGGAAGACAAAGGTTGTAATTGTGCTATCAGTGAAAGATATAAAAGAATTCCTTGCATAAAGTGTCTTATTTCTGGCTCAGTTTAAGAATTTGTTGGGGAAAAGAATGCACAATAAGAAAGGAACACTCTATCTCAGAGTCTTGTTGTTTTCTCTCATTAAAAAAATTAGAATGTTTGGAAGAAATAGTTTAAACTTGAATTCTTTTATTTCCCTCCCATCAGCTCAGATTAGGCTAGTGTGGCCTTCCAGAGGGACCATTAATCTAATTTTGCAACCCACAGTAATGGTCTTACATTGTTGATATAATTGAAAGATTGTATTTGTTATGAATGTACAAATGCACACAGTCCTGTTCTACTTAAAGTGATAAATATATGTATTGTGCTTTTACACAAGTAGCTGCTCATATAACCTAAGATTGTTATCAGCAATAATTAAGCATGTTTTCCAAGATAATGTAGTAATATTCATTTTTGTCAGCTAGGGAAATATTGCAGATTTCAGGAACAGTGTGGCCTTTAATCTGTCTGTGAAGATTTCTACTTCCATTTTAGTGTAGGATAATTTTACAACTCTCCATTATAAAGAAGGAACCAGAAATTGGAAACTTTCTCCTATGATCAAGCAGACCCCAAAGAATACGAGTATTTTATTAACATATTTAGAATCCCCATCAGACTTCCTTTTGTCAGAACATTCAAAATTATTCCAGTTTAGTGGAATTGACTTTCATGATAGTCTCTCTGAAATGCTGCAAATTTCAGTAATAGCTCTAATCCTCTCTAAATGTCAACACTTACTGATTCATGGATTAAATTCTTATCTATGCCTTTATCAGAGGCCATTTGCCACTGTCTCAAAAAGGCTAACTGCAAAAGCTTTGTTCTATATATAATTTCTCCATATGCCAGAGTTTATTTCTAGACCATATCAGATTATTTGCTGACTTCCTGAATCTGTTAGTTCAGCCCCCTTGGTGTGGGATCCACATCCTGACTTGCTATGATTACCTGGCAGATGACATATGGTGGGTATATGTGGTATTGAATGCATCCTTGACACCAGGGGCATTCCACCCTCCCATACAGAGAAAGTGATCTGACCCGGCTTAAAGCAGAGTGCTGCTTAAAGTTGATCTAGACTTGATCATTGATCAACTTCAATCTAAAATTAAATATTTTTTTGTTTGTGCTTGTAATTTATCAAATTTGAGCAGATTTGTGGTAGCATACAAGAAGACATCTACAATAGGAGTTCTCAACTACCAGGCCATGGACATGTACCATTCATGGCCTGTCACACACTGGTCTCCACAGGTGGAAGCAGTCAAGCAAAACAGCACATGCACAAGATCTAGGTTACACACTCCTAGATGAATACATGAAAAAACTTGTCTTGCACAAAACTGGTTACTGGTGCCAAGGAGGTTGGGGACAACTGATCTACAAAGAACAATAATTATAATCAAATGGAATATAATGTAACGTAAAAATAAAATATCTAGAGGAGTAAACATCCACACTAAATTATCTACGTATAAACAAATAGTACTAACAATTAGAATCTAAACTACAATGCACCTACAGTTACTTGATAATGCTAATAGCAGCACTCCAACAGCTACATATTTTAGACTGAGGATGACATTTATATGTGAAACATACACTGGATATCTGAATATTCAGAGTAGTTATAAGAGAGAATACATTTGCACTGTACTTTGCTTCTAAGGGAGGAAATAGTATAGGATTTTCCATGGCAAAAAGCTGGTATTTTCTATAAGGGCTCAGAGAGAAATAACATGGAAATTAGAAATTGGGCAAGGGAGAAATGTGTACCTTGCTAGAAGTGATAAAAGAATCTACTTTACTGCAATATTGCATTGCAGTAAGATTTAATTCTGATGGGTAACTGGATAAACTTTATGCTGTTAGGAAATTACAATCAGCAATGCAATCAGAACTCCAATGAGACAAAAGTCCTTATAATAAGATTTTATTGAAGACATTGTATCGGCACGGACTGGAGAAATCCTGAATCTGAAGTTCCCGGGCTTTCTCCACCCAAGTAAAGTGAAAGTTCCTCCCCATTCATTTCCACATGTCAGTTTCCCACCAATCAATTCAAAGAGAAATCGAAGCTTCCCTCCACAACCAGCCCCTACCAGGTGCAAAGTAACCAGTGAAAATTCTCATGAGAAACTTTTAAGAAGAATGTAAAACAAGATAACAGTCTCCAAGTTGGTTCTCTCAGACTGCAACTCCCCAACTCTTCAACCTTGGTAAGAAATGTGTCAAAACTAAAAGGGCTACAATAATAATTGCAAAAGCACAGAATAATAAATTCCCAGCATCAAATATTCCTTTTAGGCTTGACAGGCTGCCTCCCTCTTCAACAAAAGGAATTTTCCTGCAACAAACATTAATACCAATCAGCAATTCTCTCCACATAACCTCAACCATCCCTTCCCCACACCAGGAGGTCCCTTGGGTTTATCAGGGAACTTCTCATGAAACTTCCTAACTAAATGGTCTGCCTTGATGTCTGAACTTTTGACTCAAGTGGCTTCAGACACAGGGTAGCCCTTCCACTGGACTATCCACAACTTGCCTTGGAGTATTTTGGAATCTAGTATTTTCCAAATTTCATAATGTGTTTACCCCTATACTATCATGGGGCCAGAGGGTGGTTGGTGGTTTTGGTCTGATTTGGGATTCCATATGGCATTTTAATAAGCTGCTGTGGAAAACAGGGTGAACTTTCCCTAACAATCTGGGAAGGCTCAGCTGGACCATCAACGGGTTTATTATTTTTACTATGGGAAAAGGCCCTAGGAACTTTGGGCCCAACTTCTTGCTTGGTAGCTTCAATTTCAGGTACTTAGTGGACAAGTACACTTGCTCTCCCACTCTAAATGGAGTTTGATCACTCTGATGCTTGTTGCTTGTTTTTTTATACATCTCAGCTGATTTCTTGAGAGCGGCTTTAGTTTTTTCCCAACCCTCCTTCAATGGATCCATCCATTCTTGCAAGGACACAGAAGAGGGGGGTTCTCGGGGTAGTTCTGGCATAGGAACAAAGTCCACCCTGCTCACTTGGAATGGTGTTAGCCCCCTGCTGCTGTGCACGGCATTATTGTAAGCAACCTCTGCAAATGGTAACAGGTTTAACCAGTTATTTGGTTGGTAATCCATGTAGTATCTCAGATATTGCTCCACTAGGGCATTTGCATGTTCAGTGGCTCCATTCATAGCCGGATGAAATCCCGAGCTAAGTCCTTGAGCTGATCTTAACAACTTCAAAAATTGCCTCCAGAACTTTGCAGTGAATTGTACTCCTCGGTCAGAGATCACTCATTTCAGAGCTCCGTGCAGCCGGTAGACATGCTAGATAAACATCTTGGCCAGTTTCTTCACTGACAGGAGGCTGGGGCATGCCACAAAATGGGCTTGCTTGGAAAACAGATCAATCACAGTCCAAATGACCATTTTCCCTTTGCTTAATGGGAGGTCTACAATGAAGTCCCTTGCAATTTCCTCCCATGGCTGACAGTGGACCACTGTTTGTAGAAGGCCTGGGGGTTTTCCAGGTCTGCTTTTCATTGTGGCACAGACAATGCAGCTTTTTACATAGTCCTCTACCTTGGGTTTGAAGTGTGGCCACCAAAATTGTCTCTGCATGAGGTACAGGGTCTTGAGGAAGCTGAAGTGGGCAACTGATTTTGCATCATGGCACTGTTCCAAGTGTTCAAGCAAGTCCAATTTTGTGAAAAATTTTCCTTTAGCCAGGTGGTTGAGCAAGTCTTTCCTCAATGGGAATGGGTGTTTTACACACTCACAGCATTGATCCCACAAAAATCCACACACATTATCATTGACCCATCTTTTTTCTCATGAAACAAGACAGGGGCCGCCACCCAGGAATTGGCTGGCTGGATGAACCCCAGTGTGAGATTTTCTTCAATGTACTTCCTCAATTTGCCCAGCTCCTTTGGTGTCATCAAGTTCATTTTTGGCTTCAGCAGTATGGCCCCCGGCATGAATTCAATGGCACAGTATGTGGGCCAGTGGGGTGGGAGCACATTGTATTCCTGCTTAGTGAAGACCTCCATGAGGTCTCAGTATTCTGGCAGCACATCCACCATGTCTGGAGTGACCTTGGTGGTGGTGGTCACTATTTCCTCTCTCTGCTTCAGCCGGTTAGGATATTCAAGGTTAGGAAGACCGTTGGGCAGCAGCGGTGTGGAGCTTTTGGCTATCTTCAGCTTTCTATAGCCTTCTTCCCATGTTATGGTTGGGTCTCACTTGTCAAGCCAAGCTAGCCCCAACATCAAGGGATTTGTCATCTTTGGAGCTACTATGAATTGGATGCGCTCCCAGTGCTCACCAATCTCTAAGCGGATAGGCTCAGTCCCTATCATTAGGGACCCATTCACCTGTTTGAACTGTATCAGCTGGGGCAGGGGCAGGTGTGAATGACTAATTCCTTAACTATGGCCTTGCTCTCTAAGCACCTCATGCACCCAGTGTCTAGGAAAGTGTCTATGGGCTTCTCTTTCCCCATTTGCAGGACAATCAGGTGGGTCTTGACAAAGAAGGGAGGGAATATCCTCGTCGCTCGGCTCAGGGATGCTTTCAGATGTTGGAGCATTTCCTTCCTCGGCATTGGGTCAAGGGCTTGCACCATTTGCCTCACAGATTTTCCCCCATCTTTAGCTTTGCATGATGGGGCCTTCTTTGATTTTGTTGCAGCTGCAGGCCTCACCTGTGAGACCAGAGTGGGCACAAGGCATTCAGATGCTCAGTGGCCAGGCTGCTCACATTAGAAGTACCCTACTTGCTGTGCAAGGGTCCTTCTGGCTGGGCAGGCTGGCAGTGCTGCTGCCCACTTCTCCACGGGTTTACTCGCCAGTTTCATAGCAGGGGCTTTCCAATGGGGTTAGATCTCAAGGTGCATCACCACAGTCAGGTGATATCAGTCCTGGATTTGTTCCAGAGCCCCCCATATCCCACGTGGTTTTCTGAGTTCTGGATCCCTGAGCCCTCTTTGTAGTAGTGGATCAGCATTCGGTTGGGCCAGTCTCAGAGCTTTCCAGCCACCTGGCAGAATTCCCAAATGTACTCTTTGGGGTGCTGGCGTCTTTGCTTGATTCCCTTAATCTCCACCTGCCTCTTCGTGGTATGTGGTGTCTTCTAACTGGTCATGCAATGCTTGCACAAACTCATCAAAGTCCTCTAATTTGGGCGCCCCTTGGTTATTCATTTCAGCGACCCATTCTGCTGCTTCTCTGCCATTCATCCCCTCAGCAATCGTGGACATCATGTTCTGTTCAGTAGGGTAGTGGTGCCTATGAGTGTCAAAATGTATTCAGACGCAATTTAGGAAGTATGCCAACTTTGTGGGATCCCATCAAACATTACTTTGAAAGGAGGCAATTCAGCACTGCATCTGGCAGCTGCAGTAGAAGCTGGGCCTGTACAGCCTGCAGTGGCATTTGCTGCAAAGGTGCTAGTTGCAGCAGCACCAGGGCTGTGTCAAGCCTAAAAGGACATTCCGGTGAACAGTATTAGCCATTGCTTTGCATATTATATGGGGCTTTTTAACTTTGACACTTTTTTTCTTAATTCAGCAAGGCCACTGGTTTGGAGGAGTGGAGGTTGATAGAACTGACTCGAGGTTGTTATCTAGTCTACATTCTTTTAGTTGAACACAGATCCTTGGTTCCTTGACAATAAGGATTCCACGTGGTCTAGCATGGAAGGGCACCAAAATTTATGTCCCAACCAGTCTATGCATCAAAATCCTGGAGCACTGCCACGATACAAAATCAGCCAGCCACTTCGGGTTTCTAAAAACCCTCCATTTAGTGCACAAGCAATTTTGGTGGCCATGCATCAAACCAGAGGTGGAAAACTACGTAAAAAGTGGTGTGATCTGTGCCACCATGAAGGGAAGGCCTGGAAAGCTGCCTGGCCTTCTGCAAACCATGGCTGAGCCTTCGTGCCCATGGGAGGAGATCAGCATGGACTTCATCGTAGATCTTCCTGCCAGTGATGGGAAAATGGTCGTCTGGACTGTCATTGATCTGTTTTCTAAGCAAGCCCATTTTGTGGCATGCTCTGGATTTCCATCAGTGAAAAAGTTAGCCAAGATGTTTATCCAGCATGTCTATCGGCTACATGGAGCCCCAAAGTGAGTGATCTCTGACCGAGGAGTGCAGTTCACCATGAAGTTTTGGAGGCAGTTCTTGAAGTCAATAGGATCCACTCATGGACTTAGTTCTGGGTTTCATTAACCCACAAATGGTGTCACAGAACACGTGAATGCCATGGTAGAGCAGTACTTGAGGTGCTACATGGACTACCAGCAGAACAACTGGTCAGACCTTCTGCCTTTCACCGAAGTTGCTTACAACAATGCTGTCCACAGCAGCACAGGTCTAATGCCATTTCAAATAACTAGCAGGGTGGATTTTGTCCCAATGCCAGAACTGCCACAAGAACCCCCTTCATCTATGTCCTTACAGGAGTGGATGGACTTTGTGAGGGAGGGTTGGGAGAAGACTAAAGCAGCATTGAAGAAATCAGCAAAGGCATACAAAAAGCAAGTGAACAAGCATCGGTCCGACCCAACCCCCTTCCAAGTGGGGGAATGAGTGTATTTGTCAACAAAGTATCTAAAACTAAAGATATCCAGCAAAAAATTGGGCCCAAAGTTTCTGGGACCATTTCCAATAGTGAAGATAATAAACCTTGCAACTCAGCCTCCCTAAGCTGCTAGGCAAAGGGCATCCAGTGTTCCACAGCAGTTTGCTCAAACATCAGGTGGAATCTCAGACCTGACCTCAAGCCCCTGCACCCCCTAGTCCAGTAGTGGTCCAAGGGCAGAGACATTATGAAGTGAAGAAAATTTTAGACTCCAAGATATTGCAGGGAGTCTTAATGTATTTAGTTCAGTGGAAGGGATACCCTCTATCAGAAGCTTCTTGGGTTAAAAGCCAAAATATCAGTGTAGATAGATTAGTTAAGAAGTTCCATGAGGAGTTCCCTCACAAGCCAAAGGGCCCTCCTAGGGGGAGGAAGGGTGGTTGATTTCTTTGGGGGAGAGATTGCTGATTGACTTTCCTTGTGTTGTAGGAAAATGCCTTTTGTTGAAGAGGGGGCAGCCTATCAAGCCTAAAAGGACATTTTGGACTGGGGTTTTTCTGCTGAACAGTATTAGCCATTGCTTTGCATATTATATGGGGCCTTTTAGCTTTGACACATTTTTTCTTAATTCAGCAAGGCCACCGGGTTGGAGGAGTGGAGGTTGATAGAACCGACTTGGGGTTGTTATCTAGTCTATATTCTTTTAGCATAGTTCTCATGGGAAAGTTTCTCTGGACTGTGAACACCTGAGAAGGGAAGTCCTGAGTGAAACGTTGGAACTTTCTTTGAAAGGGTTGGTGAGAAATTAACATGTGATAGTTAGTGGGGTGGAACTTTTAGTTTTACTTGGGTGGAGAAATCCTGGGAATTTTAGATTCAGGATTTCTCCAGACCATACCAGAACAATGTCTTCAATAAAATCTTATTCTATGAACTTTTGTTTCTTTGGAATTCTGATTGTGTTGCTGATGTTGTGTGGAACCCTGACAGGCTAGTTGGGCTGGCACCTACTGGCACTGGACCCATTCCTGTCCTGGATAGGGACAGGCCCATCCTGGTGGTATCTGCACTGTGGGCAGGAGCAGGGGCATCTGTTGCATGCTGCGGTGTCCTGGCCTGGGCAGTGGGCCTTGCAGGCCCGGATGCAGTATTGGACCCCTTCCAGTGGCTACCACTGCTGGCAAGTCTTGCCAGGGGCCCCCTTGTAGTCCCTCATGCCCTGCATGGGGGGGGGGTGTTGCCCTGATTATTGCTTTCCCACTTGCCTAAGTTGTGAAGTGGACTTCAGCTGGGGGAGCGCCGATCCGGCTGCTGGTCTTGAGTAGGCTTCCCACGCACAGTTGCTCCAACTGCTCCTGAAGGCTTCCCATTAACATGACATGGGCAGGGGGCAGGGTGGCATGGCTTTTCAGCTCCGGTGCTTCCCAGCTTGGCTTCTCCCTTCAACCAGACATTGGGTGAGGCACAGGGTGAATCCCAGCCTCTGGGGCAATTAGCAGCCCCAGATTGGCCATTACTCCTCCTGACAGAGTTGGCTCTTCTTGGATGCTTGACCAGATCAGCTGTGCTTTAGGTTGAGCCCCTTGTAGAAGTTCAGGCTCTGTGCCTGTCACTCCTACGATGGCAGTCAACATCTCCATCAGGCTGGCCGACTTGTTGAGAACCACTGACGCTGCTTCCACAGGTGAATCTGCCTGCTGTGGTGTTTTTCTCTTTCATCTTCCTTGATCTCTTGTGCAATCTGAGGATTCGGGAGACCACTTGGGGCTCAAGACGCTGGCCGTCGATATCGACAGATTTTTCTTTCTGTGGGATTCAGGATAATGTCAGGATTCCACACAACATCAGCAATGCAATCAGAACTCCAAAGAAATGAAAGTCCTTAGAATAAGATTTTATTGTAGACATTGTTCTGGTACGGTCTGGAGAAATCCTGAATCTGAAATTCCCAGGCTTTCTCTACCCAAGTAAAGTGAAAGTTCCTCCCCATTCATTTCCACATGTCAGCTTCCCACCAATCCATACAAAGAAACATCAAAGCTTCCCTCCACAGCCAGCCCCTACCAGGTGCAAAGTAACCAGAAAAAATTCTCATGAGAAACTTTTAAGAAGAATGTAAAACAAGATAACAGAGTCCAAGTTGGTTCTCTCAGACTGTGACTCCCTTACATTTCTTGATAATAAATGTGTCAAAACTAAAAGAGCTGCAATAATAATTGCAAAAGCACAGACTAATAAATTCCCAGCATTGAATATTCCTTTTAGGTTTGACACCTTCATTTATTTATTTAATAAATTTATATATCCTCTCATCTCACTAAAAGTGATTCTGAATGGTATAAATAAAGCTTAAAAATAATGAATAATCAAATGCAACTGCTATCACTATCAACTATAATAAAAACATTTAAACTATAAAAAGCAAATGAACAAGGAATAAGAGACAAATATATGTTAATAATAATGGAGCCAGTTCACAAGTTCACCCATCCCTAGGCTCCCAAGCTTGCTGACACAATCAGGTTTTTAAGAGAAGCTCAAGGGGACAAGAGCAATCTCATGGGGGGGGGGGGATTCCACTGCGAAAAAGGCCCAACACCTAGAGCCTGGCAAAGTAGCTCCCTAGCAATGGCACCAATAATATGCTCTCTCTGTTGGATCTGGTAAGACAGGCCAATGAAATCCATGAGAGGCAATAAATGAAGTAACTAGGCCCAATGCCATGAAGGGGCAAGGATTCAAAACCCAAAGCCGCTCAGTCTTCCTAGTGTTCAAGAGCCTTTTGTTCTCCATCCAGACTTTTATGGCCTCCAGACACCACAATAAAATGTGCAGCTCACCAGAGATATACAATTGGGTATCAGCAGCATACTGATGATATCTGATTCCATGTCAATGGTTGAGGTCATTCAATAATCTCATGTAGATATTAAGTAGGGTATCACCTCTCCTCCCCAATTCCCACTAACTGAAATTGTCCTGGAGGTGATCTAGCAAAACACTGTGCCTCCAACCCTCAGTCCTCTGAGCTGATCCAGAAGGATGCCACGGTGATGGTATCCAAAGCCACCAATAGATCAAGTAAGTCAAGAATGGATGCAACCCATCATTCCACCCATCCAAGAGACCATCCAAAGGTGCAACCAATGCAATTTTCATTCCATACCCAGGTCTGAATCTTGACTGAAAAAGATCCAGATAATCTACTTCATCTAGGATCAACTGAAGTTGTTGCACAACTATCTTCTCAAACACTTGTTCCAAAAACGGGAGTTTGAAAAATGGTCAGAAATTGTCCATTAGGATCCAGCAATGGTTTCCTGATGTAAGAAAAAATCTCCTTATGTGTAAACCAAAATCACCTTAAGAGGTAAAGGAACAGTACTCTCCCCCAGTCAAAGAAGTTCACCATCAACCCCACTTGCAAGACATCCCCAGGTTGCTTTCCCAAGTCAGGAGGAGCAAATACAAAATACTCAGCCAGAGATACAGAATTGATAATACACCTTTCATTTTGGCACCTTTTTTGTCCAGAGCTTTATTTTATCCCAGCACCAATCTTTGATTATTAATCTTGTTTTTCTGTGTATTTTAAATTGATTAATATTTTAATGTTTAATTTTTGTTTTAAGTGGCCTCCTTGAACCTGAGCTCCCTCACCAATGTCAAAGTTTACAAGTATACCTACACAACAGAGGTGTATCTTTCAGATTTCACTTTCATTTTCATTTACATAGAAAAGTAAATAAATGAATATAATAATATTTACCTATAGTGGAGAATAGGATAAAAACACATTTGCTGTAAATCTGATATATCTAGCAAGGAAAGAGCTATATAAAATTTTAAATGTCAGTTTATTCTAGCATATCCCACTAACATGAATAGATAAAAGTGGAAAAAATGGATAATTCCTAATGAAGGCAGATGTAGAATATATATCACTTTATTACCTAGCAGCAATATGGATAATTTAGTCTCAGCTTTGATGTTAAAACTTGTAAATATCTTAGCTGTTAGTTTCGAAGAAGAACTAGACAAGATACTGTATTAAACATGTTTTAAAATAAACTGTTTTACCTTGGGTTTCTTTGAGAAATGGCAGCATATAAGTTTAAAGATTAGTTACATTCATTTTCATAGTACTAATTATTAATTTTCCATTATGTCTTATAAAGCAACACACACCCCTGGTACATGAACTGGCATTGGACTACAGCATGCAAGACACAGGGTCACTCAAACAAGTAATGACCCATCTGCAGGATGCAGGCAGAATGTGAAACCACACCCTCTCTGGTCCGCAGAAAAACCTCTCTCTCTTCCCTCTCCTAGGGAAGGCTGTGGAGGCAATTCAGTAAGTAAAAAAGAAAAAAAATGAAGGGAATATAAGACAGAAAAGAGCAGAGGTGGGTGGGAGGGTCCAAACATCATCTGGGGCGGGGACAAATGTCGCCATCACTACTGGATCAGCCGAACCAGTGAGACCAGGCTGCATTTCACTACTGCTTCACATTCACTTTTTTCTTATGAGAAGACAACCTTCTTAATTAGCATGCATTTCCATATGGAACAGGCTTTAGGAATCAGTAGATGTGCCCACAGGGTACTTATATAATGTATTAGCTACTCATATAAGTATATTACATCTATAAGTCTATTAGATCAAATTGGGTACAACAGGGCTTATCTGTAGATAAAAAAAAGTTTCACATTTTAATACAGTTACAATATTTGATATCTGATAGGTTTTAATAAGGAATCCATTCTAAGTTTCTATAGAAATATCATTAATAATTTTGTTTTAATATATAAAGAACTTACATAGATAAGAACAGAAACAGGAACTGCAATGCAGCTCGCTTGTTGCTTATATTGTTACTTTCTATCAATGATACAGGTAGCCCTTGACTTATGACCACAATTGAGCCCAGAATTTATATTGCTTAGTGAGAAATTTGTTAAGTAAGTTTTGCCACATTTTATGGCTTTTCTTGCTACATTTGTTAAGTGAATCACTGGGTTGTTACATGGGTATTAAGTGAATCAATGGGAATCAATCTTCCCCATTGACTCTACTTGTCAAAACATTGCAAAAGATGATCACATGGCCCAGGGACACTGCAACTATCATAAATATGAATCAATTGTCAAGCATCCAAATGTAAATCATGTGACTATGGGGATGCTGCAACGGTCATTGTGAATGTTCTATACCTGATTCAAATTACAGTAGACACCAAGTCTGGTGTCAATTAGCAGAGAGCGGGAAAACCCGGTTAATTATAAATGCAGCAGACACCAAGTCTGGTGTCGGTTATCAGAGAGTGGG
>JAEANM010011200.1:0-15390 GCA_017656035.1 Myanophis thanlyinensis
GCGTAAGCATTTCACTGCATATTGTACCATGTATGACTGTGCATGTGACCAATAAAATTTGAATTTGAATTTGAAAATGGCTATGATATTTTATCAGTTTAAATTATTTAGATTTACTGTCTAGTACATAAAACAGAAATGCTATGTGGCTTCTGAGAAATGGTAATACTAATCTGAGCTCCATTTCTGCAGCCCACAGCAAGACTTCAGATCTCCTTCACATGCAGAAGCCAATGTCTTTCACAGGATGGACAAACAAACCTCTGATCTTTAATATCTGAACTCATTTTCTCTACCCGCCAAAGAAGTTCACCTCTGCTCCTCACACAGAAGGGAAACCTTCAGCTGGGTACAAGAACATAGCTCAGATTTTTCAGTTCAGCTCTGTTTCTCCACCCGAAAGGAGGTTGTCCACTCTCCTTCATGTGTGGAAGGGAACTCCTTTGGTGAGGTGCAGGAACAGAACTCAGATCTTCAGGGGAAAAAAGGAATCTTAGCAGGCGCTTTCAACCTTCTCTGCCAGTGTCCCCGTTGACTCCCTGGAAGCCAGCAGAGAAGATTACAAATGGCGATCATACAATTTCAGTGGGCTTGTCAACCAGTTGTAACTGCAAAATGGTTGCCGAGTACCCAAATTGTGATTGTGTAACCACTAGTGGGACAGCATAATGTTTTATGATAGCTGGAAGTGCTTTATGGACCACCCTTTCCCTGACTATAGTAACAGTCATTGAACAACTGGTCACAAGTTGAGAACTACCTGTAGATAGATAAGTTCATGAATACAAAAAATGGAAACTAGAGTGAATTAAAGATTTTAGGTAGAGGAAAGATATAAGGCCAAGATGATGCAAAATGTGAGAGTAAAAATACCGAAAGGAACTTTGGGAGAATAGAAGCAGAAAATAGTAGTAAAATAACAACAGTGTTAGTAATGATGTCTTTGAATATTCTTTGAATAGACTTTGGGGAAAATATTGTTTATGAAATGTTGGACATAGATCAAATTTTATGTGACAAGATAGAGATATTATTGAAAGTTGATTTACAATTGACAGACCAAGAGACTTATTTAGAAAAGGGTGTTTTACTAGATCTACAAACCAAGGGATTGTTCTGGTTCCTGCTGATTTACAAAAAAGGCTTGTTAAATGGGAGAACTAAGAAATGACTAAGAAATAAATCAAATTACATGATAGTATTTGAACAGATTAAAGATTAAGATGGTTATAAGTAAAAGGAAGAAATATAAAATTGGCTTATTTGATCAAGGTTAAAATACCCAGAATTCTATTCTTCAAATAAGGCAGAATCTTCCACAGTTCATCTATTATCCCATTGGTTGAAAAACCTCACTCTAATTTTAAATGAACTGATAATCCTAGCAGTTCTTATACTTTTGCCACATACAAACATCTAACTTTGTAACATTTTCCTTAATAAATAAATGAACAGTCTGTGTTTCACTCATTTATTTAATTACAACTTTAGTTTTAGGATTTGTATGTAGAACACATGACACATTTTAGGTCATATTAATGCAGAAATACTGAAAATTAAAAAGCATTCACAAACTTTTAAGTACATTTAGAAAAACTAAATATCATTAATTGTTGGTTTTAATTATATGGATCACTAAGAACATTATCTCCACCTTTTAATGAAGAGTAGCTTCTATACTATACTGTATCATTGATTTATTGTCTATCAAATATTTCCATGAGTTTATTTAGCATGCCAACTTTCATTCTTTTACCTCTCCATTGAGTAAAACAGAAAAGTTACATGTGGGGCCTTTAAAGAGGCATTGTTCAGTCTGTGTCTTCCCAAAATAAGACAGTCAGTAAACTGATTCACATGGTAGGTCCCAACAACCCCTGTTCTGTTTTTTGTTCATACTTAAAGCATACATTTCATTTTTATAATATTATACTAGTTGTCAGGTTGAAATTACATATTTAACAATACAAATCTTAAGCAAGAAGCAGTTTATCTATCTCTTTTAGCACCATCTCTATCTGTATCTTGTCTTTATGAATGGAAATATTCCATCAAATTCTCTTTTTTATTAATTCAGAAGAAACTGAATAAAGTTGGAAAAGTAACCTTTTGATGCTTTGTAAATTTTGTCAACTCAAGTATAATTTATTGCATAGCAAATGTACAAAATAATGGTGAATTATTTTACTTTTTTGAAAGCAGGTGATACAACTCATCTTCCACCTGTGAATTGTTCTATTCAGCCTAAAAAGAAAATTGCAAAGCATTGCTTCCTATGTGGAAAGAAAACTGGATTAGCAACTAGCTATGAATGTAGGTAGGTTGAATTTGCATCCTAAAACCATTTACCATTATTCAAGCAAAACAGAGAAATAGGAAGAGATTAGTTGGGATAAATGCTAAATAAGTATTGAGATAAATAATTCTGTCAAGACCAGTCTTTCACTTTGCACCAAGTAGATTTTAAAATAAAAGAAACACAACCTGTAATATTGGTGTGCCTAATTAAAAATTAACTGAAGCAGGTTTCTTCTCCATCATTCTCTTTCATTGTCTATATATAAATATGAAGGTGACTTTAACTTTAAAGGGGTCTACCATTGAAACTTTTCATATGACACCTAATAGAATGTTTATGACTTTCTCTGGTAAAGATCCCTTAGTTTTTGTTCTTTTTATTTCTTTTTTTTAATTGATCAGTGCATAATGTCTCTGGAATAGTTTTATTTCCATTTTCCTACAAAATGATGTATTAAGGCCATTATGTATTGAATTTATATTTCCTGTCCCATTCCTTCTTGGAATATTGTTTTTTTTTTAATCATTGGTGACCAACTCTTGAGATCATAAGATAAATACTAGATTTTATTTGCTGATCCTGAAACTAGCTCTTTCAAGAGATTAAAAATCGGAAGCTGCAAGGGTTTCATAATACACAAAGTCCTTGACTTAACACCATTTGTTTAGTGACTATTCAAAGTTACAACAGCACTGAAAAAGTGACTTATTACTGTTTTGCGCACTTAAGACTGTTGCAGCATCCCATGGTCATGTGATCAAAGTTTGGATCCGTGCCAATTGGCTCATATTTGTAAAAGTTGCAGTGTCCTACAGTCATGTCATCACCCGTTGCAACTTTCTGACAAGCAAAGTCAGTGGGAAAGCCAGAGTTAACAACCGTGTGATTCACTTAACTGTGGCAAGAAAAGGCATAAAATGGGGCAAAACTTACCATCTCACTTAGCAACAGAAATTTTGGGCTCAGTTGTGGTCATAAGTTGAAGATTTATATCTGTAGTTCTTCAGGCTGCTCATCTAGCCCTAACAGATACAGTAAGCACATATCCAAACTCTTGGAACAGTTGGCTAAAGGAACAGTTCTGCTCTAATCAGACTCTTTTCCTTGTGGTTTAATATAGATGAGGAATATTAGAGTCATATTTGTGAGGCATTGTATTAGTAAAGTTTCATAAAGTTAGTTTGGACTGTTCCCTGCTTTTCAAAATGAGAAAACAAGTGAAGTTGCCAAAGACAATAGGAGTCATCTTTATAAAACACACCTCCTGAACACAATGGCCAGTTTGCTTCAGTTGTCCCCTGCCATATGTAATAAGGGAAGGCCTGAGGAAATCAAAAATATAGGAAGACAGGCAGCAGTTGCTGTCCACCTCCCTCTGCATGGATCTTAGTTCTTCATGCAGAAGAAATGGGAAAATATCTCTCTAGGTTTATGCTCAACTGGCATGCAATAACAGAGTTGGAAGGGACCGTGGAAGTTTTCTGTTCTGACACACAGCTTGAGCAGGAGCCCTGTTCCACTACAGACAAGTGGCTGCCCCGTCTCTTCCTAAAAGCCTCCAGTAAGGGGGCACCCACAACTTCTGAAGGCAAGTCATTCCACTGGTTAATTGTTCCCACTGTATAGGAAATGTCTGCTTATTTCTAGGTTGCTTCTCTCCTTTATTAATTTTTGTGGTAGCTCCTCAAATATTGGAATACTGCTATTTTGTTAAATGTAAAGTGGTACTAATACTTGATTCTATCCCTCTATTAATGCAACCTAGGATTGCATTGACTTTTTTGGCCGAAGCTGCACTCTGTTGGCTTATATTTAAGTGATTGTCCACTAGGATCCCAAGATCCCTCTCGTAGTTATTGATAGTGAGCCGCGCTTTACCTAGTCTGATCCTATACAATTGATTTTTCTTGCCTAATTGTAAAATCTTACTTTTATCCACATTGAATTTTATTTTGTTAGGTAGGGCCATTTTCAAGTCTGTTGAGATCCATCTGGACTTTGAGCCTATCTTCTGGGATGTTGATTCTTCCGCCAGCTTAGTGTTATATACACATTTGATGAGATCCCCTTCTATTCCTTCATCTAAATCATTTATGACAATACCGAAGAATACTGGACCTAAAATGGAACTTTACTTTCCTCACTTTCCTCCATGTGAATGTAGTTCATTAAGGACTACATGTTGAGTACTGTTTGTCAGCCAGTTGCAAATCCATCTGATGGTGATGCTGTCTATCCCACTGAAATCTAAGTATATTAAGTCAATAGCATTTCGCCGACCCATTAATCACTTTGTCAAACAGTGAATAAGATACGTTTGGTATGATTTATTTTTTTTTTTGATGAAGCCATTTTGGCTTCTGATAATTTCTTTTTGCTTTTAGGGTTTGCAGATTTGTTGCTTTAGTATCTTTTCCAAGATTTTCCCAGGCATTGATGCCAAGTTGATCGGTCTATAATGTCCTGGATCTTTTTTTTTTTTTTTTGAAGATGGGAGCAAATCAGCTCTTTTCCAGTCCACAGGTAGTTCCCCAGTGCTCTTGGGGAGGGCAGCCTAGTTTGTATATTAGATTTGAATTCCTGATAGGACTACTGAATTTTGCCTTCAGGCTCTCTAGGTACACTGAAACATCAGTTTTTCCCCATTTTGTGAGCAGGGAGATGGGTGGTTGAGAAATACTAACTTCTTTTTTCGACTGTTCCTGTTAGGGGTTGCCACAGCAAATCATCTGTTTCCACCTAACTCTATCCTTGGCATCCTCTATTCTCGTTCCAATTAACTTCATAATACTAACTGAATAGAAATACTAATTAAATAAATAAATATTCATTCTTTAATGTTGGTTGGTATTTTCTTCTAGACAATTAAAAACTCGGTTTCACTCATTGTAATTTCTTACAGAATGAATCTAGATTTCAATCTCTCTTAATGAAAATATCAATAAATTCCAATTTTAAAAAGTAATCTTAGCTAGTGGAGACTTTCTGAAATAGAAAAAAGTCTATGGAGATTCTCAGTCACCCAGGTCCTGGTTGTCCCAAAGGTGCTTTTTCAGGAGGCAACTGGACTTCTTGGTTTTTTTTCTTTGAAAACGTTTCGCTTCTCATCCAAGAAGCTTCTTCAGCTCTGACAGGATAATGGGAATGGAAGGATTTATATTCCTTGTAGACAGCTGGTCATTTGCATTTTTTTAGAGAGATGTTGAGAACATTTAGGGGTTTATTTGTGTATATAGTAACTGTTTATCATTTCTCTTATCAGCCAGTTTTTTTGTTTCAAATATTGGAAAATTAAAGTAGTAATTTCCATTGGTTCAGTATATTTAAAAAACGAGGAATTGCTTGGACAAGAAAGTCGCAGAACAAATGTTTGAAAAAAAACTGACAATGGAAAATAAATTTTTTTAATGTGGTCTCTTGCTTTATTAAACAATTGTTTCCTAGTAAATTATATGTACTAGACAGGAAGATTGAATATGAGTATTTGAAATGTTCTTATAATTGTATACTTACATACCCTTTTATGTCCATGCCATACAGTTTGAGTTGTTCTTTTTTTATTGTCTTGCTTTTGAAGATTGTTTTAAAAGTTGTTTTTTTTTAGTTTTTGTCTTGATATTTTCTAACCCTTCATTTTTTTTTCTTCAGATGTGGAAATAACTTCTGCGCAACTCATCGCTATGCAGAGACTCACACCTGTACTTATGACTACAAGAATGCAGGAAGGAGATTCTTGCAGGACTCCAATCCTGTTGTCAGTGCACCAAAGCTTCCCAAAATCTAAGCATAATTTTATGGTCCGTGACTGAACTGTTTTTCTTTACCGTATTTCAAATCTAAAGATTGGCAAGTACCAAGATCATCCAAAGCTCTATAATTCTAAAAAATGATGTAACACTCCTGTAACTGACATCTTTTATTCTTTAGTGAATCAAAATTTAAACATTAGTTTTTAAAATGTACATTCTGATTTAACGATTATTATATATCTTGTGTTTAAGTATTTTATAATTGAACATGTCCTTTCACTAGTCAAGTCTTAAAAGATGCACTTTAGAATACATACATACATACAGATATATATGTATATGTGTGTGTGTGTCTGTATGCACACAAAGAGACACATAATGAGACTTGACAGGGTTCTGTATTGCAAATGTCTTATAATCCCTTGGTTTTCAAATATGTTCTTTTAGTTTTTAGTCTGGAAGTTTCATTGTACTGGGTCAACTTTCTCACAGTGAAGGGCCTTGTATTCCATCAAACCAGCTGAAAACCATGTTTCTGTTCTGGAAGTAACATATCATGTTAGATCATTATTCTTACCTGGCATACTTAAAAGCAAAAACAAAGGAAGGATTTTCTTGTTATTAAATAGAAGACACTTTAATTTTCGTCATTTGTGGTTTTTTTTTAAAGATTTTAAAGATTACAAAACTTTCAGATATTGTTATAAAAAAGAATGTTTTTTTTATGTAATGAGTAAGCGAATTGCTGTTTTGCAGCATACTGGCAATTGGAGGAATATGCTTAAGGCTTGGTATCTAAAAGGTGCTTTTTCAAAAGGCAGCTGGACTGTTTTTGCTTGAAGAAGAAAAAATGTTTTGCTTCATACCCAAGAAGACTCATCAGTTGGATGGTGGGGTGATGGAAGGATAGATTCTGACAAAATGGTGGGTGGGGATGGAAGGGTTGTATTTCTTTGCAGCCAACTGGTTGTTAGTACTTTGTCTGAGAGCCATTGAGGCCACTTGGTGGTTTATCTGTGCCCTCAGGGTCACCGGAGTCAGAGTGCAATTGGAATCTTCTTGGAACTGCTGAAAGGGCTGCATTGTAGACTGGAGATAGGTGGTATCTTATTCCTCCCCATCTGTTAAGGGAGGGCTGCTCCGTTCTAACCAATGGTCCCCTACAGATCTTCACATTTCACCGCATTGAATTGCATATATCACATTGTTCAGGTTATGTTGGGTGTTTTTATCCTTGGGGTAGACAAGATTCTGCATTAGTGGATTCTTGGATGTAAGGTGTATATATATGATGTGTTGGTTGAAAATCCTCCTGAGCTTTTTAGATATTCCTGCAACGTATGGAATGACAATGTTGCTACATTTATTGTTCCTTTCTTTTTGTCTATAATAGAAGAGCTGCATCTTTTTAAATTATTATTATTTGATGGTGACCCAGTTAGGATAACCACAAGTTCTGACATGTTTTAGTTCTTTTTCTTTTCCGCGGTAAGCAAAGTTTCAGCCTGGTGGTTTAGGGTTCTGATTACTCCCTTTTTCTTTTCCAACAGGTGGTGAGAATAAAAAAATAAATATTGATGTGCTGGGGAAGGGGGGATTCTGTAAACTTCAGTGTTAAGGCTTCTGTCTTCCTTAATATGCACTGCACCGCTCTCCCTCAACAGAGGGGTAGGAATAAGACATCACCTATCTCCAGTTTACAACGCAACCTTTCCAGCAGTTCCAAGATTCAACAAGTAATTGCACTCTGACTCAGATGACTCCAAGGGCACAAGATACACCAAGTGGCCTCAACAGCTCAGAGAGTACTAACAAGCAGATGACTGCAAAGAAATACTTCCATCCCCACCCACCATCCTGTCATTATCCTTCCATCCCCCCCACCATCCAGTCACAATTAGTAAAGCTTGGGTGAGAAGCAACACATTTTCTTCGTCAAGGAAAAATAGTCCAGTTGCCTTTTGAAAAAGCACCTTTGAGACAACTATGACCTGGATGACTGAGAATCTCCAGCCATTAAGGGTTGATAGCAGACCAATGACTCAGAGCATATGAATGTTGGTGCAAGGGTGAACAGTGCTGGACTGGTTCTGCTGAAGTGTTAGAAGTCAGTGAAGAAATCCAAAAAAAAGGATTCTGGCCTTTTCCAAAGCTTCCAATCAGCAGACAGGGCCATTTATTCTTTCTATAACTGCACAAAAGGCAAAGCCAGCTTTGGACATGTTTTTCTGGAATGCTTATAAAGCAAGTTCTACCTTGATTGTCCATTCTGATCAGGGACATATGGAACCCTATATGGTTGAAAGGCAGTGAGTAATCCCTATTGCGCTTTCTTCTGCCCAGACTGAGCTAATTTTAGGGAAAGGGTATTTTTTTCCTCCTCCTCCTCCTGAGACTGTAGAAGCAGCTTGTCTCTCTGGTCTGAGGGAATTCTTTGGGCATAACAATGAGATTGTGACACTGATTTTCTCAGTTGGAATAAAAGTTCACCTGGAACAGGGTCAAGCGTTAAAAGCAAAAAGCTTCTCAAGATGAGTAGTCCAATGGAGTATATAATAGAAAATATATTTGCAAGGTAGTGCTGGGTAATGAAGACTTAAAGTCTATTTCAGATGCATTCAAAAAAAAAGTAACAAATTAGTTTCTCACCAATTGTTAACTAGAGAGAATGCAAAGATAAGAGCTATGTTTTGGCTCCATTTCCTCCCAGAAGTATGTACTGATATGTGTTGAAAATAGAGGATAGTGGATTAAATTGGACAACTTTCACAATGCACATGTCTTTTTTTTCAAAGTTCTCACCTTTTTATTTTTAGATCTCAACAACTTTATTCAGCATACTCATTCATCATACCTTTCTCTTGAAATGATGTCTCCGTGTGACAAAACTGTCTTGAAATACATATTTCCTGCACTGGCTGTTCTTGTATTTAATCCACTTCCATTCATCACCTGTTCATTCTTAAGCCTATCTCTAGCTTTACCATACATCTTAAGTAACCCATTCCCATTGCACTCAGCTTTAATATCTGTGAACAGATGCAGCTCCATTCTAGAGATGAGCAAAAGCTTTATGTAACAACCGCACCAAACTGAAACATATTTGGGGTTATTTTACTGCATCTACAAATAAAATGAAGGAAATTTGAGGCAGAAAGGGTGTCCTTGCCAGTTAGATCAGACAGGTGGACCTAATTCTACTTTACAAAGCTACATGAATAGTCTTACAAGTCTGAACGTACAATTTTCTCTAGAAAGGGGTCCTTGCTAAGTCTATTTCCTTACCCATTTTCCAGTTGCAGACCAAGCTGTCTCCTATATGACTGTTCCTTAAGCAGAATCTCTTTGCCCTGTTTCTCAAGGCATATACCCAGATACCATTACAGTCTAATACAGCTAGTAACACGTCTGTAGGGAGGCAGGAAAGGAAGAAAGGGAAACTGGAAATATTGTGCAGGAAGTATGGGAGCAGTGACAGACCAAAAACTCACATTGAAATGCGATCGTCTCAGGGAGATGATAGGCATTGGGTGCGTGCTCAATTTTCCTAAATCTGTTAGGACAAACGAGCCACAATCTGGACTCTCCTATGGATCCTGTGAGATATTAGAGAGGGGGGTGCAGGAATTACAGGAGTGTTTCCTTCCCAAAGAATCAAGACTTGGTGCTGCAAAAAACAACCATCCTGTTTAGTGTTGAAACAAAGTCCAGTTGCCTCCTGAAAACACTTTTGGGGCAACCATGACCTGGATGACTGAGAATCTGTATGCTGTAGACATTTAGCTATGCACTTTGGGATGACACCTTTCGAATGGTGCAGGCGTATGAATGGATTTCCAGAAAAATTGCACACCACAAGAACCACTTGCACTTCAGTTTGAGATCCAGACCGCAGACATTTCCACAACAGCCTGCGTCTGTCTTCAACACTGAAAGAGACATGGGGCAGAAAACATCCAGAAGCCAAGAAGGCTCCACACAAGCAAACCTCCAAGTGGCCTCAACAACTCTAAAAGAATGCAACAACCAGCTGTCTCCAAGGAATATGCATCCTTCCATTACCCACTATCCAGTCAAAGCTGAAGAAGCTTCCTGGAAGACAAGGGAAACATCTTCGAAGAAAAACAAGAAAGTCCAGTTGCCTCCTGAAAAATCATCTTTGGGACATCCTGTCTAGTCCTGTTGAACGTGGGCACACACTTTCAGAAAAGGAAAAAAAAAACCTGAACTTTGGCTTATAAAGAAATCAGGAATTCTTTCATAGTTTCTAAATAGGATGCTACAAAACCACAGATATTATCATGGCCTGCTCAGATTCTGAAATATCAGAGACGGAAGAACCTCTTCAAAATTCCCTGGATGAATGTTAGCCTCAAGCGGAGACTAGCAAGCAGGCACCTAAGAAGACATGGCTGAATAACAGGTGAGGTAGCTGGAGGCAGCAGGCTGGTCATAGGCTCTTCCAAAGAGCTTGAATGCAGAGCATAACTGGAGAGATCAGAATGGTTCCTTACATGGCATCCTTGATTGCCAATTTTCCATTGGGAACAACTATTCCGCTTGACAAAACGGATGGCCCAGGAAAGCCCGCATGATTGGACTCTTGGAAATCAGTCAATCAGAATATAGCCTAATAATGCTCTCACCTGGTGTTTTGGGCATTGGCTACTGGTACCAAGGCAGGCAAGCTGACATCTTTGGTTTCGGATATCTACACTGGGCTTACATTTTGGTACCAATTTTTGTTTATGAACTTTTGATGAATTAATGAAAATAATAATTATTTTTTAAATATTGCCTTTAATTGCCAAAAATTACTAACCTGGAAAGTACATACCCATTTAAATTTTAGCAGATGGTGCAAAGGTTACTTGGACTAATTTAATATTTCCAACTTTGCTAGTGATAAGACATTTGGACTTCTTAGGTGATAGTTTAAATTTGACATGAACTCTCATATATAACTCTAGAATAATTGGGGGTAAAACATGGGGGGAAATGTAAAATGTAAGTATTTAATCATTACTTTAAATCTTTTCAGCAACTGCAAACATAATTTTCTTTATTATCAATGCAATCATGGAGATATATCCAGAAAACCTTGACCTCTCAACATGGATCTGATTTTTTAGCAACTTCTAAAATATTAACTATGTTATTAATACCAAAGAATTAATTTCAGAATCCAAACCTACTTCTTTATTTTGTCAAAAGTTAAAAGAAACAGATTAAAATATCTACAACAAGAAGCTCAAAATCAAGAACTGGAAACTCTGATCCTGTCAAAGGACTCAATGGATTCATGTTTTGAAAAATGCAAAGTTTATGCCCTATGAATTAAACCTGAAATTAATCCATCCAAAAATTAAGGGTGGATTATTATTTGTTCGATTGCAAGAAATTCAAGAGCATCTTAACTCACATGTTTTGATCATATTCTTCTTTATATTCCCTTTTGGAGTAATGTTATTAAATTAACAATGATTGATTGATTGATTAATTGAATGATTTGATTTCTGTAGCTGCACCATCTCAACAAATGACTTTGGGCGGTGTACGTAATAAAATATACTGGTCTGGCTAGAACTAAACATTATATGGGAAAATGGGGGTTTCTCCCTGAGGATGAAGATATTCACTGTAAATATGGCACTTTTCAAACAAGTATCTATTTTTTACAAGGCCCTGCCCTGCGGGACCAATTTGCACACAGAATGACTTGCTGGCTGGAAATATTTTTGCCACTAAAATGGCCCGTTACTGAGCTAGAATTACAGTAATAGCAATAGCACTTAGACTTACATACCACTACATAATGCTTTACAGCAGTCTCTCGGGCACTTCACAATTGTCCCCAACAATCTGGATGCTCATTTTTACCAAAAGATGGACTTGCAATACTGCATTCTAACCATCAGATTTTAATCTATATTTTATTAAAGCTTTTAATTTTTTAAATATTAAATGTCCCTTCCCTTTCTAGTTCCTGCATTTCTACATGAGATAAGACATAATTAAAACAATTAAAATTTAATAAAATAAAACAGTTCAAAATAAATTTAAATGGCACTGATTAAATGTTCCTATAGATACAGCCAGGAAACAGGGCCCTTAAAACACTCTGGTCTCCAGGCCCAAATAACAACCAAATCTTCAGAGTCTTACAAAAAGGCCAAGATACAAGGTCATACTAACATTTCAGGGGAGAATATTCCAGAGGGATTGGACTGTAGTAGAAAATTCTGATGTTCAAAAGCTGCATGTTATATTGAATTATATACAATTATATAACACTAACAGCCCTCGTAAACTAAAACTCATTGAAGAAATTCATCTGAAATAGCTTGGCTTAAATGAAAAAAGCTATTTTAAAATACTAAAATACATTTATTTGCCTCCCTTATTTATTTGAAAAATATTGTAACTTGTTTAAAAAGTACCACATACTTGTTTAGAAAACTGGTATAATAACTAAAAATGTTTAAAAAGCATTATGGTTCCAACATATGCGAATCAAACAGTCAAACAGTTCTAAAAAATAAAGTAGTTAAAAGAAATCAGAAATTGAGTCATGTTAGTAGTAAAAGTCTAATAAGTAGCAGTATATCTAGAAACAATTTTGTCTAACTTCTTAATATACAAGCTGTGGTTCCAATTTTCAAAGCTTCATTTACTATCATTTTTTGAGCATTATCTCTAGACATACGACCATGCTGAAGCATTTTAAATTGCTGTTGTTGACTTTCTTCCAATTTCTTCCAGCGATCATCTCCTTGAGTTTTCTGTGAAAGCAAAATATAGAGTATGCTAATATTAATTCAAAGATGTTAAATAAGATACTCATTGCAATATGCGCTACATGAAGACCATCCACAAGTGGTTCAGAATGCTGATTGAGGTGCCCCACAATACACCAGTAGGATTCCTTCAACATCCCTAAGAGGTTTGTTAATACACTCCTAAGATCCTGCACCTAGGTCAACTGATAAGAGTTTGATTACAAAGTCTCAAGGAAACTTGGAAAAGATTGGGAAGACACAAGAAAAAACAACCCTTTTATGTGGCCCTTCATCAAATCACATGTTTCTTGTGATTGCCATATTACCCAGTAGCAGGCTATTGTTGCCAATTTCAATTCAAAAACAAATTTTCTCCTCCAGCTGAAGATGTCATCTTAAAACAAATTCTGCTAGGGTCCCTGCAATTCCCACTTCACTGACAACTTCCCCTTGACTTGAACATATGCATCACTTGCCTCGTGCCTTCTGAAGGACAGCAAAGAAAAGAGCTACCTTCCAAGCAGTTGGGATTAATGTGGACGTGATGGCCACCTCACCAATCTGTATTTTAGCCTTTGATGAGCATGGATGGGATAAAATTGGGGAATGATGGCGTTATAGTAAACTTGAAAAGCAATTAAACGTGAACAAAAGAACAAAAATGTTCTTTAGAGTTATTTAAGAACATTTTGGTTTAAGAACATTTTTGTCCTTTTGTTCGGGTTATTTTCCTCTTTGAAAATTTAAGTTTCAAAAAGTTTCAGGTATTAAGTATTGAAATATGTGTTGAAATTATACTTTAAATTTCAACACATATTAACTTGATTAACATTTGAATCAGCTGTTTATATTATACACAGTAACTTTTTTGAAACGGTCATATTTTCATGCATATTATGAGTGGGAGTCTCGTATATGAGTTAGGAATGGAAATTTATGTTCTACAACAAAGATATAGAATACATTAAATGGATGAAATGTATGGGCGTATGCTTAATTTTTTAAAGTGTAAAACAAGAATATATAATTATTCCATTTCTATACATACTTTAAAGACCCATTAAATTAAGAGAGGGCAGTCTGATTGTTTTATAAAATGCAAAATAAAGCATTATTTTCCATTCCTTACTTTGTCTAACATCCAAAATTGCTTTGGTTTTTCATTAGACTTCAGAAATTTAGTTTTTAAATATTCAGATTGCATTTTACGTTCAGTGGACTTTTCCATAATTTTTTTCTGTAGTTCTAAAACTTGTTCCTCTTTTAAAATGGCTTCACGAGGCGGAGTCTTAGTTTTCTTTTCCTCCTGTCTAAAAAAAATGTAATAAATAACATTTTTCAATTAGTTGTGATTCAGAAACAATTATAATTTAACGAGAAAGACATACAATAAGAAAAATATATATTCAAGCATGGTTCCATTCTAAACAAAAGGCATTATGAGACATGCATCCAGCTAGATTATGCCTTTATTTCTTCATAAATAAATTAAAGTTGTAGATCTGTAGTCCCTGACAAAGAGTTAATTTCCTCAAAAAGCAAACCAGGAATGTCTTAGACTTAATGGAACTTTCGTATACTTCTTTTGAATCAGTTACAATGGCAAAATATCTCTCAATTTTTTCCACCATAAAAAAGCCAACAATAAATAAGTAGGGAACACACATTCGCTGAGATTACTTTTCAGGTTACATAACTTCCAACTGTACAGCAATCTGATTAATGGCAAGAAACTTAAGCCAATTCCTAAAACTGAGCACTAATTCACAGAGTACTGTATGTGTTGAAATTTAGATTCACCTGAAATATAGACAGTCACTGATTTATGACCATTTGCTTAGCAACCAAAGTTATAACGGTGCTGAAAAAAGCGACCCACTACCAGTCCTTGCACTTATGACTATTGCAGCATCCCTGTGGTCGCAAGATTGCAGTTCAGGTGCTTGGTAACCAGTATTATTTTGGACTAATGCAGTGTTCCAGGGTCACCTGATCGCCATTTTCAGCTTTCCCAGCCAGCTTCTGACACATAAAATCAATGGGGAAAGCAGAACTCGTTTAATGACATGATTCACTTAACAAGCACAGAGATAAAGGTTGTAAAATGGGATGTGATTGTATGATGGTTCACTTAACTACATCACTTAGTGACAATGGTCGTTAAGTTTAGGACTATATATATAAAATGAAGAGCAACTAAAACATTAATAGGCCAGAACAGTTCAGTGCAAGAGAAAACTATAGTGCTTGGAGTTATGATGAAGTCTTACTATGAACACACATTTTTTCCATGAAATCTTTGGTTGTATGGAATTACTCACATGTATTATTGTGGGTTTTTGTTATTTTTCTACCTAAAATATTTCAGGGTTTTTTTTTCAATTGAACTGTACACTTTATTTGTTATATTAAAGGTGGGTAAAATTCTGAAAGGATTTATCTTGCTCTGATTTTTTTTACACTTTAAAAATCTGGCATTTTAACAGGTACAGTGGGGCAAAAAAGTATTTAGTCAGCCACCAATTGTGCAATTTCTCCCACTTAAAAAGATGAGAGAGGCCTG
>JAEANM010011201.1:0-15389 GCA_017656035.1 Myanophis thanlyinensis
TCCCTTCTTGTTTGCTATAGTGATGGACAGGTTGACAGATGAGGTCAGACAGGAATCCCCATAGACAATGATGTTTGCAGATGACATTGTGATCTGTAGTGAGAGCAGAGAGCAGGGTGGAAGAACATCTGGAAAGGTGGAGGTATGCTCTGGAAAGAAGAGGAATGAAAGTAAGTTGTAGTAAGACAGAAAACATGTGTGTGAACAAGAGGAAGGGAAGTGGAACAGTGAGGTTACAGGGGGCTGAGGTCAAGAAAGTTCAGGAGTTTAAGTAGTCCAGTGTGATGGGGAGTGTGGAAAAGAGGTGAAGGGGTGAGTGCAGGTGGGTTGGAATGGGTGGAGAAAGGTGTCAGGAGTGTTGTGTGACAGAAGAATATCAGCAAGAATCAAAGGAAAAGTATACAAGACAGTAGTGAGACCAGCTATGTTATATGGGTTAGGAATTGTAGCAGTGAGGAAAAGACAAGAAGCAGAGATGGAGGTAGCAGAGATGAGGATGTTGAGGTTCTCTTTAGGAGTGACTAGGATGGACAGGATTAGGAATGAGCACATCAGAGGCTGTTTTGGGAACAAGGTCAGAGAGGCCAGATTGAGATGGTTTGGACATGTGCAGAGGAGGGATAGTGGCCATATTGGTAAAAGGATGTTGGAGATGGAGCTGCCAGACAAGAGGTCAAGAGGAAGGCCAAATAGGAGATATATGGATGTGATAAAAGAGGAGATGAAATCAATTAGGGTGAGAGTAGAGGATGCTGAGGATAGAGTTAGGTGGAAAAAGAGGGTTCGCTGTGTCGACCCCTAATGGGAACAGCCAAAAGAAGAAGAAGAATGTAATTTTTCATGGATTTTGGCTGACATGAGGTCTGAAACTGATTTGTTTATGGATAGGAATATTTGAAGGATAGGATAAGATAATTTGTGGTATTTTAAGAGAACGTGGTTAAATTGCTGAAATTGTTTATCCTTGTGATGAAGGTGGGAAATAACTTATTTGTGTATTTATTTTAATTTTATTTACTATATTCTTATCTTTTCTTCCTTTTTTTCTCTTTTTTTCTTTTCTGCACCTTCTATTGCTTTATTCTATCTGTTAAGAATTAGTTTTTATTGTTGTAATTAAAATCTTTAATACATTTGTTTTGAAATGAAAATGGTTCCTAAGACAAGAGAATTTGTATGAACATGAGTGATATTATGTATAGTACATCACAAGTAGGCAACATTTTGGCTGTTGTGTGGCATGTGTTACAGTCCCAAAAATGAGCAGAAAAAAGTAATGTGTTATGGCTGAGCTATATGAGACAAACATAGAGAAGAATCCTCAGCTGCTCAGATTTCTCCCCATAATTTGGTTGCTGAGGACAAACTTGGGTCTGAACAAGCATCACACATATCTACTTTAGGAATCAAGATTATTAAGCCTAATGTTTTGATTTTATAATTGAATCCTGGGTAAAATGTAGTCTTTTTATCATAAGACACTGGTACCCCAAATATTCTGATGTGTGAACAAATTCAGTCAAAATAAAGATGTTCAACTTCATAAGGACAAGCAATTCTCACAGCTTTCCCTTTGGTATTCTCTAATAGGATGTAATAGCACTCAGCTCTAACAAATTGTCAGTCATTCCCATAAGAACTTGGACCACTTTGTACTAGATGATCAATTCAAAATAATCCAAGGCTTGGACTGAACTGGTTCTAACAACACAATTGAGGCTCTTGAGGTAGAGCCAGCCTCCATAGAAAATAGCTTTCTTCAGTGGCTCCAAATCTGCTTAAGAAGCAATGTTCTTTCTTCACCTGCTCACTGGAGCACAGGATATGTAAAAAGCCCATTTCCATCCCAGAGAGCTATAAATTCATTACGTTTGCTTCTGCTCAAACACTATGATTTTCAATTCATCTGAAGCAAAGCAACCATAGCCTAAACTCTCAATCATTTAAGTAATGATCCATATAGTGCAATTTAATTTCTGATTTGCATTGCCTTTATTTTATATGAATTATACCTTTGCTATAAAATTTCTAGTAGAGTTTATTAAGGATTCCCAGAAAATATTTGTTTCCATACCTGGCTCATATAGTATATGCTGATGGATATTGAATAAATTCATTCTTTTCAAAAGCATGCACGATGTTATGAATTGCTGGATAAGATTGTCAGATGTATATGATCTTAGTTTAATTGCATGTCTGGAAATGATGACATGCATTTCTTGAATACAGTCTATAGGTAATCCTTAATTTACAACCACAACTGAGCCAAAAAATTATGATGTTAAGCAAGACAGTTGTTAAACAATTTTTGCTCCATTTTATGACTTTTCTTGTCACAGTTATTAAGTGAACCACTGCAGTTGTTAAATTAGTAACATGGTTACTAATTTAACTTCTCTTCCTCACTGACTTTGCTTGTCAGATGTTTTCAAAAGGGGATCACATGACTCTGGGACACTGCAATCACCATAAATATGAGCCAGTTAACAAATGTCTGAATTTGGATCATGTGATTATGGGAATTCCGCAACAATAATGGTAAGTGTGAAAAATAGTCATAAGGCACTTTTTTTTTTTACCTATACAGAGATTCTATTTTCATTTCTGTCTTATTACTCATAACTAATACTACATAAATATTATTACCAGAAACTTTTAAAAAAAGTTCTAGGACCGTATCTGAGGTTTTCATTCTAAGCTATGAAAAACCAAAGCTTGTACACTAAATTCATATGTAAGTGGCAGGACTTCCAGTCACAGGGTTTTAAAGGTTGCAGTTCAGTCAACTCACTATGAATGCAGACAGTTCCAAGCTCAATACCTGCTATCCAGTGGTGGGTTTTAAATAATTTAACAACCGGTTTGCCCAGGATCAAGTTGGCTGTTGTGGGAGGTGTGGCCCATCCCCACCCTCTAGCTCATGTGGGACAAGCCTCCTGCAATAGCCAATCTGACTCTGGGTGAACCTGTTGTTAAATTTTCACCCTTTGCCAAAAGGCTGTTTCTGAGGGTGCTTGTCTGCATGTTGGTCTTGTGGTCATTTCAGCCTTCTGGACATGGCTCCTTTATCAGGTAATGTTTCTGAGAAATGAGGATGGGGATTACCATAGAGACAAGGAGTTGATGTTTCTGAGAGCTCAGATGGGATGGTAAAGAATTGGGGGGAAGTGGAGGGAGAGATTCCCCCTCCCTGTGGAGCTGTTGCAGGGTGTGTAGGTTAGTCTGTGGGAAAAAAGTGAGAGGGGTAAGGAATTAAGTTGACAGCACAATTGAAGCTGGGTCCAATGTAGGGGAGATTGTGAGGTTAGTTTGGCCAGCATTAAGAAAGGAGGAGGAGCAGGGAGAAGAAAGAGGAAAAGCAGCCTTCTCCTTCCCTCAGGCTGGCCGCTCCATTGCCTATTTCTCTATCACAGCGCAGTGCCCAGGATCCACTTTGATGTGGGGGTGGGGGTAATTTAACAACCGGTTCACCTGAACTGGTGCGAACCAACTGAATTCCATCATTGCTGCTATCATAAAGGCTCAAAAATCTTCATACTCTGGAAAGCATTGCAAGTCAGTATTGACTTGGATGTGTCAATGCAGGGATTCAATATATATAAAAGATGCAAGATGGATTAGAAGACTTCCAAGATCTCTTCCAAACCTATTATTCTATGTTCCATGCTTGGAATCGATCCTCTTAGTTACCAGTTCTGGGTTCTTCCTCCTAGTTCCAACTATATTGTTGTTGTTAGTTGCAGTCATGTCTGACCCATCATGATCCCATGGACAATGTTTCTCCTGGCCTTCCTGACCTCTACCATCCCCTAATTCCATTTAAGCTCATGCTGACTGCTTCAGTGACTCCATCTAGCCACCTCATTCTCTGCTGTCCCCTTCTTTTTTTGCCCTCAATTGATCCCAGCATTAGGCTCTTCTCCAGTGAGTCCTTCCTTCTCATTAGGTAGCCAGAGTTTCATCTTCAGGATCTAGCCTTCTAAAGAGAAGTCAGGGTCGATCTCTTCTAAGACTGACCAGTTTGATCACGTTGCAGTCCAAGGGACTCGCAGGAGTCTTCTCTAGTACCATAGTTCAAAGGCCTCAGTTCTTTGGCACTCAGCCTTCCTTATGGTCCAACTTTCACAGGCATACATTGCAATCCAACTATATACTGGTAAATTTAAATCTTAGCTGGATGTTGGTGACATTCATTAATGAATGAGAGAAAGATGTATCTGCCCACATAAACTTCTGTTTGGCCTACCTAACATCTTACACCAGATTTTTTTTCTGCGTTGTTCTTCAAAATGCAGAATGCTAAACTGTATATTTATATACTTTATATTCCTGAAGGAGAAGCTATTGGCTGGAGATGGTTGGTATACTTACAGAGGAGGCACCCCTACCTCTCCCCTACAAACCCTTGTTTTTACTTTAATTTTTTTATACCTTTAATCTGTTTTTATAATTGTCAGATGTATGTGTGCTTTATCTTACTTTAAGCCACTAAGACTTGTCTTGAATTGCAAGATGAGCAGGGAATAAATTTGATAATGAAGCAACAAATAATTACAACTGTCCAACTATCAAACACACACATTTTCCAGTATTAAACTGTAAGTGGGTATTTATCTTGCTATGCTGTCTGTCTCTGGGTGACAGAAACTGGAAATACTTATGATGACTGTGATTAATTTCATTAGCATTCAGCTCCTTTTAATAATTCTCTCCTCCTCTCCCTCTATCTTGGAAGGTAGATAGTATATGCTTTTTGCATCCAGGGTGACAGTTTAATAGATTCAGAAATATTTAGTTCTAAAGTGAACCTGCAAAATTAATATACTATTGACCGGTTATGGGTTAAGGAAACTGAGGGCATAGAAAAGCAAATGATTATGTACTATTGTGTTAATGTGCTAAGTGGTTCCCATGCAATGATTAAACATGTTCTTCAGTTACGGTACTTGGAAATTATTAGGTGATTGAGATGAATCTAATAAAAAATAGACTTGTGATTTGCTTGAAACATAGCCTCTCATTTGATAAGAAAATGACCTTTCCTCATCTTAATGTGCTTTTATTGTAATAAATAATACAATCTCTAAGGGGGAGAACTGATAATTATTATGCAAGAAATGGGGTGACTGTTGAAGTTACAGCACACATTAAGCTGTTCACAACCACATCTGATGCTATTCCAAAGAAGTGGCTGGTAAGTTTAGGGTACACCATATACAACAGATATAAGAAGAATTGCATTTCACCTTCCAGACAAACTAGAATCTCTTTCCTGAGGTGTACATCTGTTTTAAACTGCTGGTTTTGCATAAAATTACAGAATAAAATGGCAAAATACAGGAATATTCAATATTCCTATATGGGCCTTGAATGTAAACTTTATAGTTCCTTCAAAACACCACATACAGTTCACCTTCCACATATTATATTTGGAGTGAGAAACAGAAATTGGCTAAAATAGTTGCAGCTGAACTTCATATGTGACTGAGAATTAGAACCCAAATCATCTCTGCGGTAGCCTAACTTACTCATTACTCCATGTTATATAATAACTGCTATAATAACTGTTTCCAAGACAGCCAGATTTGGCTTGCAATTGCATCAACCTCTAGAGAAAACATTACGGTGGTTGGCTACGGTTGGGATAATAAAAATCCATCACAGAGAGGTGCCCATCGAGCTAATAAATCACATACTCAGATCATTAAATGACGTAATTCTGAGATGTCATACCCATAAGAAAATGCAACATGAATATTTTTGTTTGCAAACACTGAGCCAAAATTCAGGGAATTATGCTACCTAAAAGATAACTGTGTCCAATAATATAGTCATCCAGGAAATGCAAAGTTCAACCAATTTATTTAAACATATAGGAAAAAAAAATCCAAATCCATTAGTCATGTAAGGCAGCCTGCTTTACTTTTTGCTTGCAAATACAGTATCAGTAAATACTAGATAGGCCTAAATACAGGTAGTCCTCACCTTATGACCGCAATTCAGCCAAACTTTATGTTGCTAAGTGAGAAATATGTTAAGTGAGTTTTGCCCCATTTTACAACCTTTCTTACCACATTTGTTAAGTGAGTCATTGCAGTTGTTAAGTTAGTAGCATGGCTGTTAAGGCAACATGCCTTCCCCATTGACGCTGCTTGTCAGAAGATCGTAAAAGCTGATCACATGACTCCAGGATGCAGTAACCATCATAAATATGAATCAGTTGCCAAGCCTCTGAATGTAAAATATGTGACCATGGGGATGCTGCAATGGTTGTAAGTGGGAAAATGGTCATAAGTTACTATTTTCAGTGTGGTTGTAACTTTGAACTGTCACTAAATGAATTGTTGTAAGTCAAGGACTATCTCTATAGGATGAAGCTTATTTTAATGTCAGAGGTCACAGATTACAAGATGTATATGCTTTACCTAAACTCAGGTTTTTGGCAAAGCTCTGCATACTGTTGAAAATATAGATTGAAAATTATTAAGTATATTAGATTGTCTCTGCAGTTTTGTCCTAGTTATCTTTCCAGAAGGTTTGGTATCTAGACTGCTAGATTATTCCATTTCTAAACATGCCAGACTGATATTTAATACTTTGGGATTTGTTTTTGGTTTTTTTGGTTAAATCCATTTTAGGTTGTTCTGTGCCATTTCTACGTTCATCTGTATTTTAAAGAAACTTTTTAAAATTTAATACTGTATATAACTATGGTATTTCTGTACTGTATAAACTTGATTTGAAATTTTATACACACCCTGGTACTTTTTTGATGCAGGACTTCATTATAAAATGTAATAAACCACAACATAAAATGGATAATTAAATTTATTTATTTGGGGGAACATTTGTACATCATTTTTACATCATTAGGATATCAGAGCAGTGAACATCAGTGATATCATTAAAAGTCAATATATATATATATTTAAAAATAATATCATAGTGGGAAAGGGTGGTTCCATCAGTATGGCCATGGATGAGAGGTACTGGGTATAGCAATTTGATATGTGGAGAGCCACATGTATTCCTACCTCTGTATAATTTAGCAAATAAAATTCCTAACAATAAAATCCAGTGAAGCTTCATTCAAGGTCCTACAGTAAAATGTGGACTGAAGAGATAGGCAGATATAGATTGATTTAAATGTCATTTAATGCATTAGAGTGATGGGTATTTAAAATGGAAGGGGTAGCAGGAAAAAGCAATCTTTTTCAGTGAGAGACTACATATTTCTTACATTATGTTCAACTGCAGTGTGGAATACAGCAATATTACCAGGCTATTCTTTTAATTTGTGGAGTAGGATTACAATACTAGAGACCTATAACATATTTATACTATTGTTAATGACAATGATTAAAGTATTAGTTGTCTACAGAGATTCTCAGTCATCCGAGTCATGGTTATCCCAAAGATACTTTTTCAAAAAACAACTGGACTTCCTTTGTTTTGAAAAGAAGGCAAATCTAGTTTCATTTTGCAAAAGCACCTTTTGGATTAAACTACTAGCCTTCAAAAGAGAAGACCCAGGATCAAGTCCACTTTCAACCATGGAAACTCAGTGAATGTTTCTGGACCACTCTTTTGCCCAACCCAAAGAACTGACAGTTACCATTTTGCTACTGAATCTGAGTACTATGCTACTGGAATACAGACTTGAGAGGCTGTGGAGCTGGACTGATGGACCACATATAACCCGATGGTCAAGATTGCCTACTCAAAACATTGTGGGACAGCAGAAGAAATTGCAGGAGGGTTTGTTATGCAAGAACATCAGGTTCAAACAGCTGCTGAGATGTTTGGTGCAGATATGCCCTGCTAATTTATCATTGCAATAATGTCATCATTTTCCAAATCACCCATTGTGTTTAATCAGATATGTCATTTTAGTCTTTTGTCACCTGATATTTGCCAACCCAAATGAACTGTACAATGAAGAAGAAGAAGAAGAAGAAGAAGAAGAAGCTTGCAGCCATTTCTGAAGTGGGGCCTTTCATCATTGGCTGCCATGATCAGCCATGTAATCTAATAAGCCTAATTGAGATAAGGTGCTACAAATGGAAAAAGAAGAAAGTGCCTGTTAGCAATGGAAGACTTAGCAAAGAAAAAGAATCTGCTAAAAGCTCTTTTTTAAAAAAATGGTATAATTCGAAGACACAAATATCATTTTAATGCAGCTTTTTCACTGAATGATTATAGTGGAGACTTTCCAAAGTGTCATGTTATCAGTAGGTATTACTCATGCATGGAATAATAATGTTCTCCTTTAGATTTAGTCCAGCTATTTCATTATTTGCATTACATTTTGCAAAAGGCAGCTTTATTTACCTAGCTAGTAAAGTAGATAGCATATGAGTATACGTGCAATATGTATATGAATATGTATGTATGTGCAGTGGTGGGATTCAAATAATTTAACAACAATAATTTCTCTGCCCTAATGACCAGATGAACCAGCAATTCTCCAAACTGCTTAGAAAGTAACAACAGGTTCTTTCAATAGGTGCAAACTGATTGAATCCCACGTGTGTGTGTGTGTCTGTATGTATGTATGTATTAATCATGGTAGTTAAATGGATACTTCGTAAATACTTAAAGGCAGTATATTATTGAATAATATAATTCTGAAATATGGACTACCATCAGTCTTTTCTAAATTCTATCCACAAATATTTACAATAAATATAATCTGCCTCAATCCTAAAGGAACTGGGAATCATACAAAATCTATATACTGAAAAAACTATATCATTAGGAATAATCAGCTGGTTTCTGTTTCCAACTCTTTATAGGTACTGTATAAACTTTATTGAGACTTTGAACTCAGGTATTCAGGCCTCAATTCACCTGTTGAATGACCACATTTGGTTGGACAAAAGTGTGGCATCAGATGCTTTCATCAGAGCTGGTAATATATGCTGTTCCAAATGCTATTGAATTTTAGTTTCTGGAAACTACAGGCAGCATGGCCAACAGCATGAAATCCTAAGACCCACAGATTTTCTATAAATTACCTTGCACTAATCTCCAGTCTTTCCCCTTGATTTAAATCCACTAAAGTTTGGCATCTTTTTACACTTCTTTTTTTCTATGAAAACACTTTTATTTTAAAATGAACTAAAATGACAGGTATTCTGTTGGTCTCTTTCTCTCTCTCTTTTAAGCTTAGGAACTGAGGCCTTATTAATATCTGGAAATTGAATCAGCACACATGGTTAATTTCTAAGGGGAGCTGGCATACTTTCCTCTGCTTCACTTGTTAGCTTTTAAAGCCAAGCAAGGTCAATTAAAACCGTGTATTCACTTTATTGCGCAAAAAATAATTGCTCATACAGTATTTTGTTATACGATGAAAGTTTATGGAAGATAACTGTTTGAAGTCTTTGTTTTATGTTATTTAAATTAAAAATGATTAAAATTTATTTATTTATCTTATTTGTTTTATTTAAAGAACTCACTACATAGCATTTTGCATATCATAGAACATGGTAGGCAATTGCTAAGTTACGGTACTTTCTTCCCTATTCACAAATGTTAAATCCAGTGGCTATATAATGGTTTAGAGATTTGTTTTTAATTTACTTTTGGAGATACGACCAAAACTAGATATTCCTATATTTTTTAGCATCAGTTAATGGTAAAATACAATTCCATTATGCCATAGGAAAAGCTTTTGGTTTCAGAATATCTTGGCCAAGAGCTGTTTTTCATAATATTCAACCAGATATTTTCACACATACTAAATGAATGCAGGTGCACTGCATACACCTCTGAGTTGACAGGAGCGCATGCTGCAGTATTCTATTTGACACAGGGGTCTCTAAATTTGGGGTTCTAGCTCATTGTCAACCATCCAATTAGTGAATCAAAACCAAGTAAACTTTCTTGGGAGAATTGAATTCCCAAAAGTAAAACTTTATTGGATACACCATGTTGGTACTGAAGAAACAAAACCAGCTCTGGTTTCCCATGCAAATACTTTCCCAGTTAAACAATACTTCCTCCTTTTCCCCACCCCGGATGATCACATTGTCCAATTATGAGATTTTTTTTTGTTATGGGAATGGTCCATCTCTTTCTCAAGCATCTGCAGCAGTGTCCTTGATGGCTTCCATGCTCTCAGAATCTCGCATACATTCTCCACATTCCATATCCCCTTTCCCTCCACCCAGTTCATTAACAAGTTAAAAAGCACTAAGGTTTGAAAGAAGAAAAGCAATTCAATCTTGACACTTGCATAAAGTAACTTATGCATGCATGAACTAATACTGGGCTTTCATTTGTGGTACATTGGCCAAATTGGTACCATCTTTACCATTGGCGATGAATGTTGTACATTGCACAGGTATTATTCAGAAAGACAGAAATACACATAGATTCAGATCTATCATATTCCAAGCCTAACACAATTTGGAAGTCAGAATATTGTGCCAAACTTTGAAAAAGTATTTATGATTAATGCATGTTTTGAAAGCATGTTTCTTTATTTAATATTCTACAAGGAAACAAACATAACCTGTAACTGAAATAGAAAGGGCCACAAGACATGCTTTGACTTCTGTCTTTACTGCTATCTTAATTAATTAATTAATTAATTAATTAATTTCTATAGCTGCCTGTCTCAACAAGGTGACTCTGGGTGGCTTACAATTCTAAAACATTAACATGTTTAAAATGAATAAAACAAAGTAAAATAAATATATACAGCAGCCAAAGTAATTATCCAATTTAACTATAAAGTATAGATGGGACCCAGCCAACCAGCATTCTTACATATGTCTACTATATATGGTAAATAAATGAGGTATATTTCCATGCATCATGGTAAAAGAATACTACTCACGAAATTTAAAATGCAAACCTTCATTCAAACTTCATTGGATTTCACTAGATTTGTTGTACTAAAATGGATTTTGCATGGGAGAAAACCTTGAGGAAAACCTTCCCTTCAACTTAAATTTGGTCTTTTCTTTATGTCCTTGGTTGTATAATTTGAAAAGCCTATAAATGTACATTCTGAAAGCAAAGTGAAGTGAATGGGCTTTTTGGGGAGATCCCCAGCTTCCTCGTTTAATCTGCTATTCTGCTAAATCTGATCAGTTGTGTGATGGCTGATGAATAATGCTCAGGGCTTTCCATGTTATCCTCTCTGCAACTTAAATATTCCTGCTCTAGCTGCTAATGCATCCCATGATGCCAAGTTAGTTCCTTGACAGAGGCAGCCTTAATGAGACTCCTGTAAAAATGTCTGTCTCCAACTCCCAATCTTTTAAGAAGTTCATTCCCTCTGCTGATTCCAAAGTCAGCCTTTCCTTTGCTAAAGAAAATTGTAGTTTGATGTTGGCAGTGTGGGGGATGGAAAGCAAAATGTGCATAAATCAGTTTTGTAGGAATCAAAACTGGAAGACATCTAAGGTTATGGAAGCATGAAGACGTTGAAGAACAATAACTTCTATTTTTATTATAAAGTAGAAATAACTTTCTATTTTTAAAAATATTTATTTATTACATTCTAATTTTTTTAATGCTGGAAGCCATCAAGTCATTCGCTATGAGATGGGTGGCAAATAAACAAAAAAACTTGGTCAAGCAAATTGCTGGTGAATTTCAAAAGAAGAGAACAGGTGTGATTTGTAGGAGATGACTAGGTTGAGCCTGAGGGAGGAGTCAAATGCATCATCAGTCATGAGTTCCTTCATGCCCACAAGAGACCTAAGTCCAGCCCACCTTGAATTCCTTTGACTGTTATCTACCACCAATTTGGTTTGACTGTTAGTAGTTCAGATTCTTGTAGAGAGCATAAGCTTGCAATAAATCTTTATATTTGTTTGAACTGCCTGGATTTTATGGTTTCCTGAGAAAGTAGAAAGTAGAAAGATGAATAGGAAGTTTTCATTAAAGATAATAACTTATATAGATTTGTTTCCATTTGGAAACCACTTTTGGATTTTGTACCTGAAACTAAAAAATTGAAATTCTGGTTTTAGTTTTTAATGAGTAAATTGGTTTTATTGTTATAAAAACAGCTTGAAATGTTTAGAAATATAAAGCGAAGAGTTGAGATTGTAATTTTTTCTAATCTACTGAGCTGAAAAAAGTTGATAGTCACTACTTTTTTCTTTTTTTATTCTTTTTTGCTCTTTTCATTCTCTTTAATTTTCTAAATTTTTGTTTGTACTCATATTGTATCTTAAAATAAAACTCCATTTTATATTTTGTATTTATATAAAATATAAATAAATATAATATATACTTATATTTTATGTATTTTGTCTTACAATAAACTAATAAAACTTCAAAAAATAGAAGATAAATATATTAAAAATCATTATTGTTTTTTCTAACATGGAACTTTTTTATTTCCCTTATTAATGCAAAACTCCTTAAAATTCCATTCTTGCAAAGAAAACTTCATAAATGTAAGTTTTTGTAAGCAAAAAATTATTGATATGAACTTTTCTTGATATTATACGATTTCTTATAAATATCCAAAAGTAGCAATTTTTATAAATATGTATGGCATGTTTTCATGATGATTTTTGGTCAAAGACATATCAACAAATTTCATTCAGTTCTACTCTTATTTTGATAGAACATGCAGAGCCATTTCCAAGAACATAGAAATATAAACAGGTTTTTTTTGTCAGTAATAATCACAAGCTTTATTTAAAACTTTAAAATAAATTTTACTATGAAAAGTGTTTAAACATCAATCTTGTGTTTTGAAATGAGACTATTTGAAATGCTGAAGAAGAAAATCAATTTTAGCCACAGTTTGGAGTTTGTATTTTATTCCTCAATTATATGATAACAGTAACAATTATATTGACCTACAACAGCCACTTGTTCAAACACAACCCGAGTGCCTGAAAAAGCACACTGAAGATTTTCTATCTGCACTATTTGAATTAGGATTTTTCTCCAGCCTGTACTATAGTTATTGCATTCTTCTGCTGTTCAAAGAAGTATCTGGAAAAACAATATTGATACTCCTCTTACTAGGCATATAATAAATGCAGAATAGATCGAGCAATTTGGCAAAATAATCAGAAAAGCAGATCCTTTGTAAAACCATTTCTGAGAGGAGGAAGTGGAAGAAGAGTGGAAAAGAAGGTGTGGGGACCGGGAAATATAGCCAGAGGAGAAAGTCACTTGAAAAGACAATACAGTAGATTTAATTAGAGCTAAGAAGAATCAGAGGAGAGACACTGCAGGAGTTCAGGAAATTGGTTCAGTGGAAGAATGAAGATCAAGAAAACCAGCAAATTACTAAGGAAGAATCTCAGACACTGGATCAATGGAAAGTGCAGAATTTAATTCCAGCACCATAAAACCAGCGTAGAAAATAGATGACAAAAAAGCTATTGTCTTGGCAGAGTCCGTTTTCCTCTGGAGACACAAAACATTACTGGCCTGTTTGTTTTTGTTTTCTTTTCTTTTCCCCTTTGTTTTTAATATATAGAATGATCTTTGGACTTAACATATTCTGGATCTGCCAAACCCTACAATTTTCAGTAGCAGTAGTGTGTAAATCACCACCACCATCACCATCACCACCCTCATAATCTTTTATTTTTGTTCCCCCTAACATTGTCTAGAAGTTTATGTTTTCTGAATTTCCAATTTTCCAAGAAAAATAAAAGGATGATAAGCTTATCTTCATTCATCATCTTTATTTGCAAGATTATCTTCCTTTGATTTTCTATACAACTTGCCAGATCTAAGCAACGGGTAGCCAACAACAAGCTTTTTGTGATCTCTAGAGCCCCTCCCCCACCCCAAGTGGGGTGGATCCAACAAATCTGACCTTTTCTGCTTTTTAGTCAGGTTAGAATGTTAAGCTGAAATATTTGTTTTAAACCAGGGCTCAGCAAGAGGCCTCATGAGAAACTTGGTCTATTGTGAAGGGTCACCATTGCTGATGCACACACACACACACACACACCACTGCCATCACCCCACTTCTCCACTGATGATGCCCTGCCTCACACTGATGCCCCCTGCTGACAGAGGCATGTGTGGCCCACAAAATGTAAACTGCCTATGTCTGCCTCAAACCTTTCAGAAGCTCAGTGCAAAGCAAAGGTAAACACCTCCAGTAAATGGCAATCTAGCCTCCATATGAAATTTTACTTTAAGGAACAGCCCATTTCCCAATCTTTATTTGCAATGGAAGTAAAGGGTTGTTTTGATGCTCTAAGTCTGACAGCAGCTCATGGCATAGCCGTAATTTTCATTGCTTGTCTCAGCAATTTGGTAGAAGACGAGGATGGCAGGCTGCTCTCAAATTGCTTCTGAGGGTGTGTTGAATTGCCCTTAATTTCATAGTATGCAGTTGAGCTTCATAGCCCACTCTAGGTTGAGGAATGCTATTACAACTAAAGACAAAGCTGTTGTGCATATTTTGAAAGTTGCCAAAGGTGTTCAGGTGGTTTTTTTTAAATTAGTTCCTATATGTAATGCAATGCTATAAAAGTATAATAAAATCCAAATCTCATTTGTTCCACTTCATGTTCTTCTTATGCGGTGAAAAAAGAGACCCCATAAAAAGCAGCATCTGTGCTCACACTGTATGCTAGAAAAAGATCACATGGCTGCTAATTCCATTGACATGTTTTAACTGTTCGCTTGCCATCTAATTCCATTTGCTATATACTTATTTGGGTGGTGGTGGAGTGTCATTTAAGTAGCGGAAATGAAAATGAAAACAGCTATTCACTTTCTTAACAAGACAACATCGGAAACTGATACAAATGTTTTAGTACATAGTGGTCTGCCAGTATGTACTAAAATCGCCAGATTAAAAATAGGGTGGGTTTGGTTTTTTTGTTTAAAAAAAAAAAGAGATTTTGCCAGCAGGATATTATATTTCTACACTTGGCTCATGACATCCATTTTACAGCAATAAAACATGACAGAATTCCACTGCAAGTGAGCCAACAATTTAGAAGTCATTCATCTGTTTGTAATTTAGAACAAAGTAATGCCTTAGAACAGGGGTGTCAAATTGGTGGCCCATGGGCCAGATGCAACACGCATAGGCCACACCTACCCCAGCTCTGCAGAGGGAAAAACCGTCACTATACATATGTGACGGCAATGTGATGCCGTGAGTTTGACACCCATGCCTTAGAACATCAAAATACTTTCAAATAGGTAAAGAATGAACGATAACAAAACAGAGATTTTGTTTTAATGCCTGGTTGGTGCTGTTTCCACAGAAAAAAGGAGAATTCATTTTTCCTTTATGGTTTGTATATATTAAATAAGAGTCAGTGAGTCTAATGGTTAATGCATCAGGTTAGAAAACAGAGATTGTGAGTTCTAGTCCTGCATTAGGCAAGAAGGGGGAAGGAGGGGGGAGGAGGAGGAGGAGGAGGAGGAGG
>JAEANM010011202.1:0-14664 GCA_017656035.1 Myanophis thanlyinensis
TAAGTAGAGACTATTTTTTTCTTGAAAAAAAATTTGTAAGTCGAAAATTTTGTAAGTAGAGCTCTTTGTAAGTAGAGATACCACTGTATATATATCAGAATAGATTATTTAAAACAGCTTGACCTGGTCTAAAATATATATTTTAACTGAGTTCAGAAGAGTTGGGAGATTAAAGAATTCTAGCTTTTTCTGAAACTAATGGAACAAAATATTTATGATTAATTTAGTTCCCATTATTTTAATTAGGGTTTAGATAGAAATACTTGATAGAAAGCTTGATTAAATGATTCAGATAGAAATGCTTTTAGATAGAAAGTTTGATTAAGACCATTGTTTGTACATATAATTTTCCTCTAACATGCACTCAGAGAGTGAGATTTGATTAAGCTTTTCACTGACACAATTGCTTACATCAAAACTAGATGAAGATATATTTTCCCACCACCAATACCCAATTTGTAACATCTACAGACCATATCTGGATCAGATCAGAGAAGCTATGTGGTAGGCAGGAAAAGAAGGGAAATTTCACTGGAACAAGTTTAACACCTAATTTCATCTACTGTATACATTCAAAAGTTGTAGCCTCATGCTTGGTTATGCAGTTTAAATTGTGTTAGCAAAAGAATTAAGACAAACCACTTAGAAGAAGAATGTAGCCAACATGTATCGTGAACATAACAAGATTTAAGCATAGTGTTTTGAAATTTACCTTCCTTTATTGATGTTTATTAAGTCTAAAACAGATTTAGACTTTTTTTTATTTTTACCAAAGACCAGCATAGTATGTAAAATTACCACACATGAAATAAAATTTATGAAGTAAAATATTAATAACATAATAAAGATTACAAAGATAAAATTACAGAGGATGCTTACCTGAAATATCTACTAGAATGCATCTATAAACTCAAGATTATAAATTGGTAAATGTTATAAAAATACAAATGGATATATTATATTACTAAGGTAAAAGTGAAACTAAAATCAATGGAGCTAGATAGATATTGATGGATCCAATTATGATTATTAGTATTATATAAATGTTATTTTTCAAGTTGTGATGAAAGAAGGGCCCTATGTCTAAACTGTGGACTTCACTGTCTTCAAAAGAGTGGACTTCGTTTTTTAAAAGTAGATGGATTATTGAATCTTGTCCTGATGGGTTTGTTATCCTATGTTGTCCCATGCATTTATGAAGTGATTGTTTTGTTTCCCCAACGTTATAGATCTGCACATGGCTAACTGCATTGTACTGCATCTTCTGAAGACAGCAAAGTCCACAGTTTGGACAGAGAGGGTCACTGGATTGAAAGAGGGGTCAAAAAGGCCATTTATGTCAAAATTGAACAGTCCACTCTCAGTAGAGGGGAGGAATGCAACATCATCTATCTCCAGTCTACAAGACAGTTCTAAGAAGGCTCCCCACACCCATTTGCACTACTCAAAGGACTCTGACAACACAGATAAACCTCCAGGTGGCCTCAACAACTCTCTAAAAGAATGCAAATAATTAATTGTCTGCAAGGAGTATAAATCCTTCCATTTCCCACCATCCAGCCAGAGTTGAAGAAGCTTCTTGGATGAGAAGTGAAACATCTTCAAAGTAAACCAGAAAGCCAAATTGCCTCTTGAAAAAGCACCTTTGGGATAACCATGACCTGGATGACTGAGAATCTCCATAGACATGTCCCACATATTCCAGCCTTTTTCTTTTCCAAAACAGCTTTACTACACTATGTTCACACTGCCACAATATAGTAAAGTAAAATACATAAGCCATCAGGCAGATTTCAGAGAAGGTTCTATTAAACCTGCATTGTCCTTTGGGTCTCAAGAATAATAGCACTTCTTTGACACAGCAAGCAAGAAAAGTTTGAAAACGAAAATGACTGTACTTTTTATGTTTAAAAATACATCAATTTTTATTCTTTCTGCTTTTCCAGTTACTTGGTTATATTTGCTTAACATTCATTCAACTCTCTTCTCAGAGAACTTCATCATACTTGGAAGTGCAAGTTCAGCAAGGCAGTTCTGTTAATTATAATTAAAGGAAAAACCTGCTGAGTTGGCTTTCTCTCACAGAACTTCCATAGTCAAAAGAAATAATATCTAGTTTATAAGTGTAGTATATCTTTTTAAAGGAAGGAAAGGAAAAGGGCATCCTTTCTATTCTTTGGTTCATTTTTCATCCATTGCATGGAAATTATTTTCTAAAAATTGTACATATTCCAATTTTGATGCCATAAGACTAATCAGAATGATTTATTCAGCATCTTCTATATGACCAGCCAGAGTATATTAATGTGCTGAAATATAATATAAATACAATATTATTTTATAAATATAAAATAATGAAACCTTGAAAACCCAAGGATATACTTTCTGCTGCAACATGCAGGCATATTAAGGTTCTTGATGCTTCAAAATGCTTTAACTTTCACATAAATATTTTTACATGACCTCTACGCAATAACAGATAAAGAATGAAGAGAGTCCACAAATTAGATGAATATCAATGCCATTAGCTCTGTTTAATTTCAGTCTTAAAATGGAATTATATAATGATTAGTTAGTGGTAATGAGTAGTAATAAGGTCAGGTTTCACCTAGCATTCAGAAATGAAAAACAATGCTTTCCCCACCTTGGGATTTACCATAATGTTATCATGAGGTTTTCTGGAGCACCACTTTACCAGTTCCCAATAACTTGCAAAGTCTACTCAAATGAATTCAGGAAACTTTGAAGACAATCTTGTTTCATTACTAGTTAAATATCTTTGTTGATATTAATGGCACTATAATCAGATGCATGTCTATATTTTATGAGTCCAGAATTTCAGAGAAGTTTAATCAATTTGTGTTAGCCCTAACTGCCTCCAATTCCAATCAAAAACTGACCAACCACTGTGTATCTTTTGAACTTAGTCTGCAGGCCTTGCCTCAGCATATTGGGTTATAAATTAATTTCATCCTCATTCTGCAGAACACAAACCACAAATAAAAAGCATTCAAATCAGAAAAACCTGTTTGCATACCCCTTCCATGATCCATGTATAATTGTTGGGTGAACCTGCAAACACATAAAAAAATTCTTTCAGACACGCTGGTAGGTGGTGTGAGGAAAGATTAATTGCAAATAATATGAATGAATGCTCCTGAATATGGCAAATTCATGGTGATATAACAGTAACCTGTATTCAAAACTCTTTTTGAGTGGATGAATAGGTAGAGTGGAAATCAACTGAGAGGAGGCATACGCAGCATCACATCATCAAACATTCAGTGAACAAAACACTGAACCTCCAAGGGGTGCTGCCAGTGGACATTGATTAGAGTCTTGTTTTCAGAAGGAAATGAAATGTTCAAGGAAAGAACAGGCAACAGAAGGCAAAAGGGTAGTGAGAAAAATAGCTTTTCTTTGTCATCTTGAAAACATAAGTTTTGAGATGAGACAGCTTGACAATGTCAAAACACTTAATAGATGTATAGTTCCATTGTATATGCTTTTTGTCTCCAACTGGTTTGAATACAGACATTATTTTATGCACATGGACAAGCCGCACATGGTCAGCCCCATTTCTTTCAGCAAGAGTGAACTTTGCACAATCATGTTCTAGAGACTGTGGGTATAATTGTATTTCTGTTTCCTAACATTAAGATGCCTTGTTAACAACCATTTTATATATCATTCCTATTCTGCTTTCTCAAATCAAACATCAGTTTTAGATTACGTATAGACATTTCTGATTGAACTTTTTCATTCCCCCAAATATTAGATTGCTACTGGTCTTCCTTATATTTTTCAAAGGGAATATAAGCAATTCAAAAACTCCTGCTACAGCCTAAATGTTATCCCTTCACAGACTGCTTGCCTTTGAAGAATAACTTCAAAGATTAGAATAACAAATAATAGAATGAAGAACCATTTGTCCAGTACTGTTATTTTTGGCTTTATTGTCAGATTCCAATTGATTCCAATGATTCCAATTCCTGATGATTCCAATTTAAAACATACGCAAGCTTGATATGATTTTTTGCTGATCATTTTCAGGTCTGAAAATGTTGACCATTTTCAGGTCTATTCAGACATCAGGGTTCCAAGAGAATACCGTAGTTACTTCTTTTGCTGTCTGAAGATGAATTAGGAAGTTTCTAACAAAAATGGTTAAAATCATCCTAGTAACTATGCTATAGAAAATGGAGGAATAGTGTTATCTTGTTAACAATCTTTTCTTGCTTACTGTTTGTTTGAAGTTTGATTAAAGCCAGTATATTGAATTTCATGCTACTTTAGCCACCTCAGATTGCCCTTTGAGGTGTAAAGAATGTGCAGTAGCTTTTTTATTGCAACTTGGCCCACTTTGAAGACTTCATATCAAACCCATCAGCATATTTCATTTACTTATTCCATTATAAATGAAGCCTTTCTTTTCATGATCGTCCATCTTGTTGATCTTACAAATTAACATATAGAAAGGGTTTCACAAACAAATCCTAGCATTCTGGTAAATTAAAATAATTATAATGTACTCAAAGTTAGATGTCAGTATTATGAATTAAGCTCACATTCTAAATTATAGTAATTAATATTCTTTATCAGCAAATTTATTTCTCATCTATACCAAGCTGATGAAGAGTCACTTGTTGCGATCACACTGGGAAAAATATTGAGATTAGTGGCGAGCATTACTTTAAAAGAATTGATAGAGAACTAGGGCCAAGATCATCAGTGGAAGTCCTACTTAGGACAAGTAAGCAAATAGGATATAGGTCAATAATGTTTATACTTATCTCCAGCCAACCACTCCAATCTCATCTCTTCCAGAATAGGATGCTTATTAGCCTTTATTATCCTTGTACTCCTTGTACTTCTAGACAAGAGCTAATTCCCCATGCTATTGCATGCCTTGTGCCATCCACTGCATTGAATTTTGACAATTATTACATTTTAGTCAAATGATTAATATTTTTTTACTTCTTCTGAAATCATATCTTCTTCATTAGGTTTCCTATTTCATTCTCATTTTAGTATAGATTCACCTGACACCATCATTAAATTGACGTATTCCAGAAATAATTGCTATGTCTCTCATCTTTTTTTTATCCTTTTCATTCAGAATTTAAAGTGTGCTACTACATGGGAGTTTAAAGTGTCCATTGCCCATGATTATAAACAGGTTTTAGTGAATTCTTCTCCAATATCATTTCCCAGTAATAACTAAATTTCCTATAGTCACCAAGTGCCTCACCTGCTTCTCTATCCCAATGGGCCACTTTGCAGTTCTGTATAGTGCAAAAGACAAATCAAAAACTCTGTCACATTTTCTTCCATTATATCCTTTTTTAATATTTGCTTGTTAAACATCCTGCATTAGGAAGAACTGTTACTTAAAAGCTTACACAACAGATTTGGATAGTCTACAAAGGTATTGCTATGTATAAAGGTTTATTTTATAAATATTAAGCAGAAAGTCATCATAATACCTCCTCCTCCATCATTTGTAAAGTGCTTACTAGAGTACAAAGCACTTCATGTACATTATCCTATTATAATCAAATATTCTACTCTAATAACTATTCTTGTTTTGAATGCTTCGAACATTTTAATGAACCCTACCTATACCATGAAAGCCAAGTTTATATAAACATTTTGCTCTGTTTTGTAATTGAAGTAGCCTCAGAGCATCATTTTAAGAAGAATTAACATGAATTTAACAATGCTGTAGCATACAGTATTCCATCTATATCAAGAACAATAAGCATGATTCCAGAAGGGTTCCATTAAAATAAAAGAAAAAGAGCAGGCAATAAATAACAAATAGCAATTGTATTATTATGGCATGATCAATTCTTTATAGTCCTATTAAAGCTCATAAACATATACCATCAGTAACCTTATGATAAGCAGGATTGAAAAATCAAAATAAAGCAGAGACTACAACCTAATATAATTTTTTCTTGGAGTAAATCTTTCTGGATATATAATTTATTTCAAAGCACATGGATGTGGAATCAACCCTACAAGATGCTTGCCAACTCTCACTCTTTCTAATATCAAAAGTCAGAGACTGCTTATTAGTGTTTCTCAACTATGACGACTTTAAGATGTTTGGACTTCAACTCCCAGAATTCCCCAGCCAGCTTTGACAATGCCATCAATTCCATTGTTAAAAGGATAATATATATGGCTCTTTTTTTTTAAAGAACTTTTAAAAAGGATATGTTAAAAAGAATATTTGCACACTGATACATAAAAGAGGAAGAAAATGAATGTTTCATAGGGATTAATTTGCTCATTGTACAATAAAATAGAAATAATCCAATAATTGTGGTCGAGATATATGAAATTTTGGAGAAAATCACAGAAACTGTTACTGAAAACATATCTGCTAATTAAATAGAATGTAGAAGGAAGATAACTTGGAAAGCAAGATAAGAAAAGCATGCAGAGCTGAGTTCTTGAATTTTTTTTTTCCCAATTATTACATCACCAGGAGGGAGGTGCATAAGAATGAAGAACCAGTAAAATTCCAAAGCTCTGCCCATAAAGTCTTTGGAGTTTTTTCCTGTGCAGACTTCAGCCAGAACAGACCCACTTTCAAACTCAGTTGGTCTTTTAATGGTTTCGCTTACCAAAACAAATTATTTTCATGTTCTGTTCTGTTCAGGGAGAATCATCCTGCTGATAGACAGGTGGAAACCAGAATCATGAGCCCCTTTGCACATACTTTGTTCCATATTTTAATGGGAATATTGTATAAAGAAAGAAAACACAGAAAAAAAATGGGATTCCAGAGAGGAGTAAACTATTCAGAAATAAATAAAAGGGAAGTATATTCTATATATCTAAGCAGATTCTATCCAAAGAAAACACAGCAAAGGAAATTGCTATGAGGCCCAAGCAGCTATAGTGAAAAATTTGCTTTTATCATCCAGGATGCTCTCTGTGTATGCAGATATAATATGAAATGATGGTCATTAGCTAAGAATAAAAGAAGTAACCATAAAGACCGGAAGATGAAAATCTGGTGGTGAAAGGCCTAGCTTTGAATATGAAATTTGTTAATATTTCCTCTTTCTCAATGAAATTCATTCTTAAAAGCTCATTGCTTCATATTCCTTTCTTTACAAGAAAATGAAGCCTGTGAGACCCATAACATTCTAGAAAACAAATCCAAATATCCTTATGATTTTAAACTGTATCCCTCTTACCTTTTCCTCCTATTCCTTTGTCATATTCAAGCAGTCAGTGCTCAAGGATAAGTAGCATTACCAATAAGAATAAAGAGCCCTGGTGGTGCACTGGTTAGAATGCAGTATTGCAGGTTAACTCTCCCCACAGCCTGAATTTCAATCCTGCCTCCTCAAGGCTGATTCAGACTTCCATCATTTCGAGGTCAGTAAAATGAGGACCCAGATTGTTGGAGGCAAGATGCTGACATTATAAACCTTTCAGAGAGTGCTGTGAAGCACTGGGAAGAGGTATATAAGTCTAAGTGCTATTGCTATTATTCCTCTTCTTATTCACATTTATTTGTACTTTTGAAGGAATGTGTAACCTACTTTGAGAATTTTGGGAGATGAAATCCATAAATCTTAAAATTGGTAATATAGAGAAACACTGATTTAGTTATAGTTCTTTTTGACTTGCTCCTGATTCTTGACTATGGTTCAGGAAACACGGAGTTTGTTTTCCTATTATCTAGGATTGGAAAGGTTAACTATGCAGCCACAACTTTTTTTCATTTTGAAGAATACAAATCAGTGCAAGTCTTTTTAACTACGTCTTCAAATCTAGTTTTATTTTAAAGCACTCAAAATATTGAGTCAGAATAAAATGAGATTTATGAAGAAATGAATCCTATAATGAGGAATATTTATGGTAAACCCCAAGCAGATACATAGTGTTTTTTTAAATAAAAAACAAATAATTGCCCTCTTTCTCTTAATCTTTATAAAAGTTTAATTGTCTTTAAATAAGGGTTAAAGAACTTTTTAATTGATTAGTGATTAATGCAAGGTCAGCTCTGGCTCATCTCAACAATTCCTAGATTATTATCTGTTTTATTTTAATTATGGATGTATATGTGCTTGTTTATATCTCTGACTGTTATTTTAAATATGTATAGTTGTTACATTTGATTTGTTTTAGCATTTATATTTATTTCCTTTCGTTGTTCAGTTTGGGAATTAATTTTATTGGGCAGAATGTTGTAATTTATGTAATTTTCTGATGTGTACCATACCTTAGTAATAGGTATAATAAATTATATTAGCATTATTGCTATTATTATTATGGTAAGAAATAAAGATACTTCTAGATAAATAAATTGGGGCTGATCATTGAGATAGAAGGTGGTGAGAAAATATTAAATAATTCATGTTTTCCATAGCTTATAACATATAGCCAGACAAACAAATTCAATCAGCCTTAATTGATCCATGTAACATCTAAGAATGGAAGAAAAAAAGTAATGAATTAAGCAATTAGTTAAACACCTCATTCAGCCCTCCCAGATGCTGTGATTGGAGGGGAGAGAGTGACCTCTAATGATTATTTTAATTTAATTTGAGGGCATGCCAGTTGCTTATTTCATTTTATATATCTTTCCTTTCTCTTCCTATCAAGGTACCATTAAAAAAAGCTTTTGCTCTAATTAGGATATATTGTCTTCCTTTCTGTCCAATATACTGTGTCTGTGAACTACTGTATATCCTAAGGGTGAAGCTTACTGGAGGATTTTGAACAAGGGGCGGAGCAAATTTGATATCTTCATCCTGTTCCAAGGGAGTTAAAGGAAGACACCCAACTGTCCCATTCCATTCTGGTACTGAAGGCAGATGGCATTAGGATACAGCCCTAATTTACATTTTTATTATCTTTTAACCATCTTTGACTTGCACAGTGTTTGTTTGCATCAGGCTGAAATACTATTCTGATAATAAAACATTTCTCTGCATACTTTTAGTGATGTAACAAAACATTATCTGTTGCCATGGAAATACCCAGCAGTAGGAGTCAAAATAATTAATACAGGTGTGGATAGCTCTGCTCAGTATGCTTTCATTTCGTTTCTAGCCAGTTCAAGTATAATCCTTTATTTTTTAATATAGAAAAAGATTTCTCATTAATACATTCAGACAACTATGTGAAATGCTAAAGAAACCATACTCCCTGGAGAGTTCCTTGAATACTCTTTGGATGTGGATGTGATGAAACATAAAAAACCTTTACAAAGCATTGTTTCTGAGGCACTGAACCAAAGGAGAGGAGCCAAAAAGCTAACTGTGAATTGAAACTATATTTTGGATTTGTCTTATTAGAAGCAAGAGATAAAACCGAAACAATATTCTTCTATTTCTAAAAGTGGAACTGCGTCTGCCTGTTATTGAGAGCAAAGTTTAGAACTATGTATTAAATTTGATCAAACTCTGGATTCTCAGGAAGAACAAAATAATTCAGACCAGTCAACATTTTCTCTGGGAAAAACTTTGAGCTACTGCTCCAACCTCTTTGTAGGTTCTGGATCGACAAAGGATGGTGGTCAGTTACACAGGATTTTCATAATTCATTAAATACTACCATAGTACAAGATGAAAAATAAATGAATATTAGATCTCAGTGACCAGCATCTTTGTTCTCACCTAAGAATCAGACCAACATTGGTCACTCATATCAGAACCTTATAGATTGAGAGAGAAAAATTGTTGGTGTTACCATCTGATCCCAAGGCCCTGCTTCACCGCTGCTAATCTACTATCTTGAACAACAATGTAATGGCTAATTATTTTATGTGACTAGTCAATCATTTATTCTGTCTGTAGTCTAATTTAAAAGTACTATCCCAATTTCACAGCATCATTGTGTTCACAATTAAATGGAAAAGAATCAGCAAATTGTTATACTTCCTTAGTCTCAATAATCAGTTCTCTCGTATTATTGTAAAAGGCAGCATTGTTTCTCATGAACCTTTGTATGTAGATTTCTCATACTATTTTGAACAATAATAAAAAATAAATAAAACGATATCAGCAATAGTACCTTAAGATTACAGATTTGCTCTCAGTTTATTTCTTTGAAATTTGCATAGAAGTTCCTTAAGTCCTTGGTCAGTTCTTGTGCTTTATGAGCCCCCAAAGGCTTCAAGTACGTGACAACTGCTACCATATCTGATGAAAAATAAATAAAAGCAAGTGTGTTTTTCCCAAATATAAGAGTTGATTTTGAAAAGATGGGTGGCATATAAGATTAATAAATAAATAAATAGAGAGTAGAAAGTAGAAAGAGCTGCTTTCCAACAGTTGTTCACAATCTATGAACTGAATATGATCAACTAGTATATTAAGCTGGGACATATCCAAAGCTCTGAAACAGATTTACTTTCCCCTATACTAGCAACTTCATGAAAGTTTATTTACTCTGTCAAATTTAAATATGTTTTCCTTCTTCAGAAAAAAAAGCACTTATATGAATTGGATGTAAAAAAAAAAGTCCATGTATCTAGTATTCCTTTAACTCAGCATGTATTTATTACATTGAGACTGTGGCTTTCTGTTTATTTCTTCAGAATAAATCCCAAAGTTTGTAAATATGTAAAATAGCCTTAATCTTGCTTCTTATTTTTTAGTGAGATAGTATAAATGGGCATTGTACTGGTTGTTAACTAAATTACTGCATTCCGTGCACACAATCAGATTTGGTGGTTATTTCTGTAGGTTTTCTTGAAAGTAAGGTTTAAAGAAAACCACTGAATATATTCAGGAAATTAAAGAACAGACTTCTATACTTAAAGTTCATCTAATTCAATATTGTTAGTCAGAAAGCTCATGATATTCAAGACTAGACTATCAAGTTGCCCAATATCTCATTTTTCCAGTTGTAACTCTGTTGCATTACATTTCTGTATGATCCATTTTGTTTAGTTTTACTTTTGCATTCATGGGCATATATTTTTAGTATTTGTCCTTTTGAATGTACACTTCTATTGTACATGTTTTAAGAAGTAATTTCCTGAATATATTTTGTATATTACTTTTCATTAATATGTGCAGATTTATGAGTATTTCCCCAAAGTATTCATTTTATGGACATTTGATGATTAAAAAACTCATTTGAAAAATTCAAGAAGGGATAATTGCATTTTGATTTACATGCTGATCCATGCTTTGTGAATTAGCTAAGTTTCAAAACTCAAGTCTACCAGCTTCCATACTATTCTTGGCTTTTTCTTTTTTTTAATTTTTTTGATTCAGGTTAGTAATGCCTACCTTATAGTCATCTAATCATTGTAGTTGATACACGATAGATGCATTTATTATGATTTTCTATATACCTCTTTTTAAAACAATTTACATTTGCTGCCGCCACCACATCTCATAAGTAATTCCATGTCTTCATTAATTTTTTTTAAATCCAGATGCTTGCAGTCTGATCTCCAGACTTTGTACTTGCCTGGACACATTCTGATCACGTAAAACATTTATGACAACCTCAAAGTGGCAGGAATAATGTCTACTGAAGTGAACATCCTTTTATTTAAGGAGAATATGAGTTTTCAATTGATTTTTTTTTTTACTTTGTCATCCCTCCAAAGCGATGACTGAAACTTATTTCCTTCCCAAGCTTTTTTAGAACTGAACTTTTTAGGGATTATGAATGAACTTGGCAGAAATAATGAACAAAATTAAACATGCATATTGACTAGTCTGTTAGAAAACCTACATATTATTTGTGTTTGTTTTAGCTGTTCTTAATTCCGTTTTGTACCCCAACCTAAGAACAATGCATAAAAACAATGTATTAAATTAGAAAAAAGAATGTTGCCAAGACTTTCCACAATTTATTTTTGGAGCTTCAAATTCAAATAATTTTCATTCTTGTCCAGAAGATTAACATAACAGCGAGAATTGATTGATAGCCTACCCTCTGAGTAGCTTCTGTGCCAGCAACTTGCAATGACTGGCAGAATATTTCTTTTCGCCTATTTTAGTCATAGTCATGCCTAATTTAATTACTGCTTTCCATCACTGATTCTCCCATCGACATCATACAAATGTATGATACTGTTGGAAGTTAGCAATCACTACTCTCCTAGAAAAGTGGAAAAAAAATTAAAAAGCAGAATATTTCCCCTAAAAGAGAAATAGAAATCTTAAGACAGAAACTCAGCCCCAGCCCCCTGACCCCCCCCCCCAGCAGATACTTTGGTTATTTGGAAGACAATAGCTAGCTTTATTTGCAACTTAAAAGGCTCTTAGCCCCAGGTTGAGATTGCCCAACTCTCCACATGGTTCCTTGGAAGATTACATCTCTCAGCAAGATTCAACCAAGCTTGGGACTCAAAAGACAACCTATAAAGTTACCCCTGCATGGCACCATGGGAGTCTGACAACCAGTCAGAACACAAGTTCAAATTCAAACCCCAACAGAGGGCATAAAACCCAGGGGCTCTCAGCATCTCTGCCCTTTTCACCCAGGACTTCAAGCCTGCTCCACCAATAAAACCATCCTTCCAAGCAGTCTCCATGTTTCCAGTGTCTTTTTCCCCATTTGGAACTGAACCCACATGGACATTTCTTCCAACAATACATAGGGGAAAAAACAGTTGGCTTTGTGAATTTCTCATAGCTGTTCCAATATGGTGGTGTACAGGACAGTTCAGTATTGCTAGCTTTGGCTCCATGTTGATATATACAGTACTTAAGCAAGCATAACTTCCTCTGTAAAATGTTAATTGTTTCTGATTCACTATAGCTCGAAGCCAATGGATACAACTGTTGCATTTCTGTAATTCACATCTCTCAGTTTAGATTGAGTTTTGGTCATAGGGGACACTCGGGGTACCCACTCACACAGTGGCAAATTTTCCCTTCAAACTGATTATACCTTTCGTTGTCCACTGGATAGGAAATAATAGATTATTTACCCAACCTAGTCATTTTTCTAATTATCCTTTTTCTCTTTGAGAAACATGCCCTTTTTCTATCAAAACAAAAACTGAGAGAAAACAAAAATATTGATAGTTGAAATAGGCATGAAGCCCATTTAGCCATGACATAACTGGGTGTTTAGAAATATCAATGGAATTGACTGAAAAGAAACCATCAGTACATTAAGATATTCATACATTTAGAACTGAATGGCTGGACAGATTTTGTACAAATGTGTGTATTTTATATGTTTGTTCAGTTGCCACAGATTTTTTCCTTTAAAACAGATTTCGCAATACCTCTTCATTGTTTTTTATTTCAAGATCATTCTTCTCTCACATACAATCAGTTACAAGTACCTAATATTGTCTGAATGTTGGCACCGATGAAGGGATTATTGTCTCTGGAACTAATAATGCTGCTTCAGCTGCTAATTCCAAGCAAATATTGTCACTTCAGAGAAATAGTTAGTTTACAGAATCAAACTTTAATATGTTCATTTGGATTGTTAATGTTATTTAGCTAAGAAAATCAAGAACTCATGCTAAATGCTAAAGAAAATAACACGATTTGAAACGAATCTCCTTGGAAGACTGCACTAGTATCAAATCTCTTTGAAGGTTTAATTTCCAAGATTTTGTTTGGTTTAATGCACATACAATGTGCTTTACTTTTGTAACATAGAAACAAGTGGAGAATATTCTTAAAGCAACATATTAAACCTATTATATCGCAACATTTAACTTTTGCTATTATTCTCTCATTAGAACAAGAGAAAGAATATTTCATAGGGGATCAAAAATCCTTTTTAATAGCAGAGTCACTGTTGTGAGATGGGTGGCTATATATATACAATATAAACAAACATCATGCCAGCTATATCTCTGAAAAAGTTACTATAAAACATAATTGCCTGAACCTACTATAGGAAATCCTTAATTAGCCATCACTCATTCCGTGACCACAGCACCAAATGAGGAACTCTATGGCCAGTCCTCAGAGTTCTGACCATCACAATGTCCCTGCGGTCACATGATTGTAGGCTCTTGGCAACAAACATGGGGTTATGACAGTCCCAGCATATCATAGAGACTGTCATAATTGCCATTTGTGATCTTCATTGCTAGTTTATAACAAGCAAAGTCCATGGGGAAGCTGGCAAAGAAGTCACAAGTCATGGTCATATAATGTTATGCTTAATTGCACACAATTTGCTTAACAACTAACTATAACCACAATGACCAGAACTGCTGTTGTGAGTTGGTGCAGTTGGTCATGTTTTCAAAAATATTTCCTTACCACATTTCTCAATGCCTTCAACAATGACAGTGCTTCTAATGGACTACCTTGACTGGAAAAGTTCAGGAAGATATTCAGAGAGGTAGCTGTGTTGAAATTAAGTTATGTTGGATAGCAATAGCAGTCAAATGTCAGGAGTTGATAAATGCTGGTCTCCTGGGCAATGCTGTTGCACTTCTTCAGAGACGAGATAAGGCAACTACTCAAGGCACATTCCATTCCCCATCCCAAGGTCCCAAAAGTTACAGCAAAGCAAAGCAAGAAATAGAAACAGAAACCCCATACAAAGATCCCCCTAAGCCTTCCTCCCTCCCACCAGAAAGACAGTGAGGCTACAGGAATCTATGGGACCTGACAGAACCATGATTAACAATGGTTGGCTTACACTTTGTTTCATAACTTAAAAGTTACTGTGTGTGTGTGTGTGTGTGTG
>JAEANM010011203.1:0-15388 GCA_017656035.1 Myanophis thanlyinensis
TAGATAGATAGATAGATAGATGTTATCCACCATTAACCTTAATAGTTTTTCCTGTTTATCCCCACGAGAACACACCTAGTAATCTCACAGGTTCATGTGTTGTTTGTTGTTTTCTTTTGCAGCTCTGAAAGATGGTTACAAGCAGTTATATTAGTGTATATTGGTGGTGGTGACTCAGAGCTGTATACAATGAAATTTCATTTTAATGTATGCCGATCAGTGTACATTTAAAGTGACAATAAAGTTATTCTAAGTTCCTCCTATTTTTAATAAAAGCCAGTTTTCTCCCATGTCAACATTTCCATTTTTTCCTCAGCTGCGTAGTTGTGATTTTCAATCCTCAGACGAACAAGCAAAGGCACATCTTTAATACGGCCAGGTAAGCCAGGGTTTTGATTTTTTTTTTAAATCCTTCCTGAAGCTTTGAGTGTTTTCCAGGGAGGGTCCTGACCACGACGTGGAACACGAGGTTCAATCACTCTACAATCAATCAATCAATTACCAACTGGGGACCAGCAGGGCAGGAAGCATTTTTTGTAATTTCCCTACAAATGGTGGAGAAATTGTCAGTAGTAGAAAAAGGTCTTGCAGTCATTGGATAAAAAGGTTGGGAGAGCAGGATATCAAAAATGCTTTGTTCTTAATATGACAAGCAGTCAATGGGGAAACTGGATTCACTTAATGACCGTGTGATTTGCTTAACAACAGAAGGGGTTCGCTTAACAACTGTGGCAAGAAAGTTCCTAAAATGGGGCAAAACTCACAGCTGTCTTCCTTAGCAATGGAAATTTTGGGCTCAATTGGGGTTGTAAGTCCAGGACGTCCCCTTTGTGGATGTATTCTTCTAGCATTTGTTTTCATGAAGAAACAATGAAGGTTTTTTCCTCTCTTCTTAAGGAAAACTGTGAGCGCTTTGTCTTTCTCTCCTGATGGAAAATACATGGCCACTGGAGAGGTGAGTAACTCTTTTAACAGAGAATACAATTAAAAAGGTAAAAACCAACACCAAGTCAAAATAATAAGAAAAATAGAAGGTTAAAAATGAAAAACCTGTTTTCAAAGAACAGGTCTATTTATCAACTCTTCATCCTGTTCCAGCCATCAATTGAGTTTGCTGTTTTTCCCCAGAAGTCCTGAACCATAAAGCTCTATTATAAATCATGCAGGACTACCCCTAGTGGGAATGGCATATTTAAGAGGTGTTTATGATAAGGAATACAAAAGTGAATGGCAGTAGGAAAGAAGGGCGTTGAGGTAGGCCAGTGAAGAGAATGAGTGAGAATCAACTCATGGAAATGATTGCACAAGGAAAGAGGGAATGGGCCAAGAGAAGCTCAAGAGCAAAAGGCTAAACAAGAAGCACTTTATAGAAGCGATAAAACCAAAGAGAGAGAGAGAGCTGGATAGAAGCATGGAGTGGAGCTGGCTTTTCTTCTCTCAAGATTTAATTTTTTTGGCTTATTGCTTCTTCCTTTCTGAACTGTGTGATGGGAATGTATATAATGTGTGTGTGTGTGTGTGTGTGTGTAAATAACAAAAGAGGGCTTTGCGTAGTCTTTAAGGCAGCTCCTTGGCTGAGCTGAGTGCTACTCAGATGAAGGCCTGTCCTAATCATTTATTTATTGGTATCCTGCCTTTATTATTTTTACCAATAATTAAAGGCAGCGAATATACCAAATAACGTCTTCCTCTTCCTATTTTCCCTATGAAAACAGCCCTGTGAGGTGAGTGGGGCTGAGAGAGAGGGACTGGCCCAAAGTCACCCATGGGCTAAAGTGGGTTTAGAATTCCCCGTCTCCTGGTGATTGGCCCAAAGTCTCCCTACTGGCTTCCATGCCCAAAGCAAGACTAGAACTCACCATCTCCCGCTCTCTAGCCTGGTACCTTAAGCACGAGGCTAAACTGGCTCTCTTCTGGGTTTTCTGCCTGCAGAACGGGCATCAGCCAGCCGTCCGAGTCTGGGATGTAGAGGAGAAGTCCCAAGTATCTGAACTTCATGGCCACAAGCACGGCGTGGCCTGCGTGGCCTTCTCTCCCAGTATGAAATACCTCGTGTCAGTGGGGTATCCCCATGACATGAATGTGAATGTGTGGGATTGGAAGGTAAGGAACTCTCCTACGGAAGTTGAGACTCCACCCCACCCCACCCCATGGGGAGGCCCCATTCACAAGTGTCTGGAAGGCCAGTATCTTCCGCGAGAGGCACCGTACAGGTTCTACAGCAGAAGAATCCAGGTATAATGGATAGAACAGGAGAACTTTGATGCCGTTCTCGCATCCTGATGATCCTGATCTACGACAGGGTGGGTTTTGGTTTAGCATGGCTTGGTCACTCAATCATGGTTAAAACAAGTCTCAGTTAGCATGACATGGCCACTCACCCAGATTTACAAACACTGTTTTCAGGCTACAGGTGTTCCTTGACTTAGGGCCCCAGTTGAGTCCCAAATTTCTGTTGCTAAGTGAGACAGTTGCTCAATGAGTTTTGGCTCATTTTACGACCTTCCTTGCCATAGTTGTTAAGTAAATCCCTGAAGTTCTTCAGTTAGTATCACAGCTGTTAAGCAAATCTGGCTTCCTCATTGTCGTCTGCTTGTCAGAAGGCCGCAGAAGGGGATCATGGGACACTGCGACCGTCATAAATAGGAGTCAGCTTCCAAGCATCATCTGAATGTTGATCACGAGACCATGGGGATGTCGCAAGGGTCATAAATGTGAAAAAAACGGTCATAAATCACCTTTTCCAGTGCCATCGTACCTTTGAAGGGTCACTAAGTAATGTTGAGGGTATATTTGTGTGTTCTGTGCACATCTTTACCACAATTGCTGGTTGGTGTTTATTCCCCATAGAGCGATACCCTCATCGCCTCCAACAAAGTGTCCTGCAAAGTGATGGCAATCTCCTTCTCAGAGGAGAGCTATTTTGTGACAGTCGGCCACCGCCACGTCAAGTTCTGGTTTTTGGATGGCTCCAGAGAAGTTAAGGTAAGCCTGTGCCTGATACCAGGCTAGAGTGTCCAACCTTGGCAACTTTAAGACCTGTGGACTTCAACTCCCAGAATTCCTCATCCGGCCACCATGGCATTCTGGGAGTTGAAGTCTAACTCCAATAAATTTTTGGGAGTTGGAATCCACAGGAAATCAAGGAGGCACAGTTGCCCCACTCCCACCTCACTGACACAAGGTAGTCCTCGACTTACAAGGCTGTTCCTATGGAAAACGGTCCTAAGCCCCTTTTTTTGAGCACCATTGTAAGTTTGAACGGTCACTAAATGAACTGCTGTACGTCGAGGACTGCCTGCTTAGGACTGTGACGATCACTGCCTCTTGCAGATCAAGGAGACGGTTCCGCTGGTGGGTCGCTCCGGACTCCTCGGGGAGCTGCACAACAACACCTTCTGCGATGTGGCGTGTGGCCAGGGCAAAATGGCCGGCTGCACCTTCTGCATTTCGCACTCGGGGCTGCTTTGCCTGTTCAACGAGAAGCGCATCCTGGAGAAATGGATCGATCTGAAGGCAAGCAGGCTGTTCCGGCTCCTAGGGGACCCGCGGACGGACGCCTGCTCCTTCCGGGTGGCCCTCAAGGTGTATTTCTTTTTCTCCTTCCCTCCAGGTGACGCTGGCCAACTGCATTTGCATCAGCGAAGAATTTATTTTCTGCGGCTGTTCTAACGGAACCGTGCGCCTCTTCCAAGCACACAACTTGCACTACCTCTCAGATTTGCCCAAGCCTCACCACCTGGGCACTGATGTGGCTACAGAGCCCCTCCTGAGGTATGGCGTTGCTCAGGCTGGGCTGGAAAATACAGGGGCAGCCAACAGACCCCACACCACCCCAATGTTGCATGTTTTCTTCACGGCCCAAAATCACCTGGCCAACTTTCATGGCTAAACCAGGACTAGAGCCACCAATCTCCTGGCGATTGGCCCCAAGTCACCCAGCTGGCTTCCATGACTGAGGCGGGACTAGAACTTACCATCTCCCAATTTCTAACCTGGAGCCTTCACCACCAAGACCATACCGGCTCCCCCAAATATTGTTTTTTTGCTAGCTACAAATCCTGCATCTGAATAAGTACCAGATGTGGACCTTGATTCTTTGGGAAGAGAATGGCAATTTTTTCCCCAAGCACAGCCAGAGCAGCTAATAGGCTTTGTGGAAGTTAACAACCCAGTGCATTGGATTCTTTTGTCCTCCCCTCCCCTCCCCTCCCCACCCGTCTCTGGTGTTTTCCAGAAGGCCAGAGACCTCCTTTCCAGACGCTATTGCTGTCGTCTTTGACCCTCGGCGCCACTGGCTGTCCTGCGTGTACAAGGATCACAGTGTGTACATTTGGGACATGAAGGACATTGGCCACGTCAGGAAAGTGTGGTCTGATCTCTTCCACAGCTCCTTCGTATGGAACGTTGAGGTAAAGGGCTCCTACCGATGGGGAGAGGGAGGGGGAACACCGTGAACAAAGGACTTCCTGGAAGTCGCTTGCAAAGATCCTGGGTGCCCCCCCCTCCCCCCCCCCGCGAAAGTCTCTGTGTTGGACGTGAGGTCTTCTGCTCCCTGAGAAGCAGAAGTGGACTTCAATTCCCAGAATTCCTCAGCCAGCTTTGCTGTGGACTTTAATTCCCAGGATTCTGGGAGTTGAAGTCCACAAGTCTTAAAGTTGCCAAGGTTGGAGACCCCTGTTCTAGAGTGTTGATCGTGCCCACTTGTAAGCACGAACTGCATATTAGGTTTATCCTGGGTTTGAAGAACATCGGTGTTGATGTTCCCATCTCACTCTTATGCCATGGGCTCCATCTTGGGTTTATCCTGGGTTTGAAGAACACCAATGTTGACGTTCCCACCTGCCTCTTGGGATTTTGCAATACTCCCTTCTCCAGTTTCCGTTCTTTCCAAAGAATTTACACCAGAGAATTCACATGGGCTCCACCTTGGCTTTAGCCTGAGTTTGAAGATCATCAGTGTTGACATTCTCACCTGTCTCTTGTGGGCTTAGGTGTACCCTGAGTTCGAAGGCCACCAAGGCTGTTTGCCCCCAGGATCCTTTCTAACCTGTTCTTCAGACAGCACCATACGGTTTTGGAACTTGGAAAACAACATGCATGGACCTTTCAAGAAGAACGCCTACAGCGACGTAAGTTTTTCGCCTTTCTGACAAGGCGGCTGTACGTATAAAGATCGGCTTCCCCCACCGAGCAGGCTGGGCGTATTTCAAGGGCTAAAGATAATGAAAAAATCCCCCTCTTAATTTCCTTTTAACTGGCTGTGGCTGTCTTTTGAAGTGGCATGAGGATGAGGATAATGATGATGCGCTGTTTTGTTTCTTCCCTAAAGCACCTGCTGAAGGTTGTGTACATGGAAAAGAGCACTCAGTATTTGCAAGACGCGACGAACATACCGGAGCGAAATGACAACGTGGGCTATCTTGACGTAAAGTCCGGCGTCCGAGTGATGCAGATCAGCCCTGATGGTCAACACTTGGCCTCTGGGGATAGAGCCGGAAATCTCAGGTGGGCCTGCGGTCAGCGTTGTTCCTTCCCTATCTGTCGCATTTCCCCACTTAATAGTTCTCTGCCCCTTCCAGGCTGGGATAAAACTTTAGCCTGGCGCTCACAGCTGGCCAAGGCATCGGCTAAGAATCCCTCTGACAAGTATGGATACTCCTTGACTTGCAGTGGTTCATTTAGTGACTGAGGTTACAGCGGCACTGAAAAAAGGGACCTACGGCCAGTTTTCATACTTACGACCGTGTGTGGCAAACCCCCCTGTCATGTGATCAAAATTCAGATGCTTGGCAACCGACTCAGTTTATGACGGTCACAGTGTCCTAGGATCAGGGGTCAACCCCTTCTACGACCTTCCAACAATGGGGAAGCCCAGGTTCACCTAACAACCGTGTTGCAGTGATTCATTTAACTCCTCTGGCAAGAAAAGACATAAAACAGGGCAAAACAACTGTCTCGCTCTTGGGGCTCAGTTGTGGTCATAATTTGAGGATGACCCATAGATCTGGGAATCGATGTCCATAAAATCTCACCTTAAGGACACTGACTGCTTTTGCTCCCTCGCCAATGTTTGGCCACCCATTGTAGCCGGTAGGTTTTTGTGTCCTTGATAGGCTTTGTAGTACCTCTGATTCTGCACCCCGTGCTCTCGGAGAAGGACCAAACTTGGATTCCATGTAACTTCATTTTCAAACCGTTTTTTTTTTAAATAATTGTCTTTTTGTCTTGCAGGATACATGAGCTAAAATTCATGGAGGAAGTGATGAAATTTGAGGCCCACGATTCGGAAGTCCTCTGCTTAGAATATTCCAAGCCGGAAACAGGTGGCTTTTTTACATCTGGAAATTGGTGCAGCTGAACTTTTTAATACTTTTTAAATCAGGCGTGTCCAACCTGCCATCTGGGGGGAGGGGAGGGCCGCCCAGAGGGGCCCTGAGCAGCACGTGATGTGGCCCCACCAGATCGTAAACTTTTACTACTATGTGGTTTATCTACATTAACAATATTATGTACGGGTAGTCTTCAACTTACAATTGAGCCCAAAATTTCTGTTGTTAAATGAGACATTTCTTAAGTGAGTTTTGCCTCATTTTATGACCTTCCTTGCCACAGTTGTTAAGTGAATCACTGCAGTTCTTAAGTTAGTATCACTGTTGTTAAGCGAATCCGGCTTCCCTCTCATCAGAAGGTCGCAAAAGGGGATCACATGACCCCAAACACTATGATCGTTGTAAATATGAGTCAGTTGCCAAGCATGTGGATTTCGATCTCGTGACCATGGCCTCAACGATCCTAAGTGTGAAAAATGGCCATAAGTCACTTTTTTCAGTGCCGTCGTAACTCCCAACAGTCCATAAATGAATGGTTGCAGGTCGAGGCTTACCTGTATATTTTGTATGTGGCTTCCTCCCTCAGTGTGGCCCTGTGTGCTGTGTGTACAGACCCACCCATGACACACACACACCAACACCCACCCTGCTGCCTAGGGCATCCTGAACAATTCTGTCATTGCAATTCTTGGGATTTTGGGGAGCAGCTTTGAGCTGCTTTGCAGGCGATGCAACCAAAGGTTCCCCCCCCCCCCCCCCTCTGTCCATAGGTCTGGCTCTCTTGGCCTCAGCGAGTCGAGATCGGCTGATTCACGTGCTGAACGTGGGAAGCGATTATAAACTAGAGCAAACGTTGGATGACCATTCCTCGGCTATAACAGCAGTCAAGTTCACCGGTAAGCTGGCACAAATCACTTTCCCGGAAGCCGCTGCCTAAGGCCACTCCGTACAGCGTGCTGGGAAAACCTGTTTCTTAAATCCTTCTGAGCATCTTTCAATATTTCTCGAACGATGTTGGCTTAAGGATCGCAGGGACCAAAGCCCTCTCCTCCTTTCCATCTTCCAGGATGGAAAAACTGGACTTTTATTTTAGGGACGAGGCTGAATCGTAAATCTTAACAAAATGATTATGAAAGATAAATTACATGAACACGAGAAGGCTGGCCTGTCTGGCTTTCTTTTCTCCATCAACTTTTTCTCTCTCCCTTCCCCCCCCCCCCACCCGCCTTCAATAGGAAATAACTGCACTCGGATGATTAGCTGTGGAGCTGACAAAAGCATCTATTTTCGCAGCGTGCAAAAGGTTCTTAGAATGATTTATCATTATATTATAAAAACATGCAATTAAGGTTCTTAGCTGGAGGGCTGTTTGGGCAGAATATAAATAGATATAAAGAGTAGAATAGAGTCAGCTGGAGTTGACAGCGTATAAATTGAATATAATCAGTGAAACATGAGCTGTTGATTCACAGTTTAGTGAATATGGGGGTTGTGTTGTATATTTGCTTTAGGCTGATTTAAGGAGGTTGAACAAAACTTTCCTGTGCCAATTTATCCAAACCGCTGTTGGTCAGGCAGGACTTCCAGATGGTATAATCTGCATTGACCCCAAATTATTGGGAGCGGGTCTCTGTGGTCTTCTCTCAGGAATCTGGATGAAGCATTACAAAAACAGGCTAGGTCGCATTTGTACTCCTACAGCTTCTCCTTGTTTGGAATTCCTGTAATAATGAGCAGAATATTGCTGATTTCCACCCTTCTGTGTTAAAATGACATTTCCCTTTCCCAGAGTCACAGTGATTCAGTCGGCCTCTATCCTTTGTGGGCTTATTGTATAAATCAGGGGCTTTTCAGCTGAAACCCAACCCATTTGGAGGGTCCCTAGTTGTGGGGAGGTTGTCACCCATCCTTTGAAAATGGCTGGGTCAAAATGCCTGCCCTACATTAAGAGGGTCTGCTTCCTTCTCACTCCAGGTCGGAGGTGGGATTAATTTTATCCGGTCTCACCACGTCGCTGAGAAGACCACTCTGTATGACATGGACGTGGATATCACTCAGAAGTACGTGGCTGTGGCCTGCCAGGACAGAAACGTCAGGTGAGAGTTCTCTCCTGGCCCTCTGGAATGGCAGCCTTGGAGGTTCTGGGGATTTTCATCCCTGGGTGGAGAAAATCAGGGAGGCGTTGGCTTTCCCCGGGGGTCTTGGGGAGGAAGGAAGCAGGGGCGCAGTGGAGACCAGAGAGGCATGGTCTCTCCTGAAAGGGCCCTAAGTCCTCTGCCCTGAGACCAGCTTTGTTCTCACCTTCCAGGATATACAACACGGTCAGCGGGAAGCAGAAGGGCTGCTACAAAGGGGCCCACAGCGACGACGGATCCCTGCTCAAGGTGAAGGAGATGCACAGGGGCAGAATTGGGGGCTGGTCATTCCTTGCAGTGAGGGTTTTTTTTTCTCCCAGATGAGAATTTAATGCCTCAAAGAGGCTCAGGAAAGATAAAAAATGTGGCTTACTGTCCCTCGGCCAGTAATTTTATTTGTACATCATCCAGAATCCCTCTGTGAGGGAGATGGGAGATAGATAGATAGACAGACAGACAGACATACAGACAGACAGACAGATAGAGGGGGGAGGGAGGGAGGGATGTTAGATGGATGGATGGATGATGTTAGAGAGAGAGAGAGAGCAGTTTGCAGAGAAGAAACCACTGGATGTTGTCTGGTTTCTGATCCCCCTATAGGTCCAGTTTGATCCTTCTGGAACATTCCTGGCCACTAGTTGCTCAGACAAAAGCATTTCCATCATCGACTTCCACTCTGGAGAATGTGTGGCCAAAATGTTTGGGCACTCAGGTTTGTTTCCCAGCCTTCCTGTTCTGAGTCTCTCCGATTTTCTCCAAAGCCCAGTCTGCCTTTGCTTGCTTCCTCTGAAATGGGTTATAAACTTCCATGCCAATATATATCCTCTTCCTCCTCCTCGGACAACAGAGACGTGTGCTGGCTGATCCAATGCTTTTGCACATGCTCTGAGGTCCATCCTGTGGATAGGAGTGACACAGGCAATGCCCAGAAGACTTTTAAAGGGGGGGGGGGGAAACAGCACAATAACAGCATTATTGATTTTAAATTTAGATTTTAAACCATTCATTTTATAATTCGTCAGCCCTATTTAATTATTTTAACTGGTTTTAATTGTCTAGGTATGTGTTTTTTATGTGGCTGTACACTGCCCCGAGTCCCTAGGGAGAGGGGGTGGTATATAAATTATGATAATAAATAAATAAATAAATTTGCTTTTTCTACGTTGCAGAGGTCATCACAGGGATGAAATTTACCCTCGACTGCAAACATTTGGTCACCGTCTCCGGAGACAGGTGGGCAGTCTGTTCTCTGCAAAGTGCATGTACGGCCTCAAGCCTTACAGGATTGCAAGCTCATCCAGAAAGGACAGTGGGAGAATTTAATGCCCCTTGGGGCGTGGGGCGGTTTTGAGGGACACCAACCTCTGGATGAGGCTGCCTGTGCCATGGGGCAGCTTGGAAAGAGCAGCAGGGGTGACCCACACCACCCGGGCTCCCTATTTTAACAGCGTTTAATGCTTCTGTTCCCCAGTTGCATCTTTGTGTGGTGCCTGAGCCCTGCAATTACCGCTTGCATGAAGCAGCACTTGAGGGAGCTGGAGCAGATCCAGGAGCAGCAACAGGTCGGGGACTCGGCGTGGCCTCCCCGGGTCAGGTACCGGACCAGCCTCGCGCCTCACGTCCAGGAGAAGGACAGAAATTCTGCCCCGGTGGGGTCAAGAAAAGAAGCATGTTTTGAACCTTCCTTTCCAGGGTGGAAATGTTTGAAAAGGTCCCCCGCCAGGACATGATTGATTCTGACCTAAAGGAAGAGGAGGAGGGAGAAGAGGAAGAATTAGCTCTGCACACTCCGGTCAAAGATGACCTTGACCCAGGTACGTCTTGGGCCAAGACACGCCCGGCATTAGCAACAATCTTATCTGCTTTGTCATTTCATATCTGATGGTTTTAAGGCTTTGTTCGTGTTTTATCCTATAAGCTGCCCAAGAGAGATGGGCAGCAAATAAATGTAATAATAATAATAATAACAACAACAACCAGTAGCATCATCCAACATCCACATCTGCCTCTCCTGGGTCCTTGGGAAGGACTCGAAAGAGGGACAGAAATGCCAAAACCCAGTCTGAATATTGGGCTGGCTGTGACGAACCATAATAATGTATTACTTTAGTTTACTTTATTGTCACTGCACCTTGAACAACAAAATTAAATGCCATCTTCAGTGTACATTATAATTATATTATTTCTTTCAATAACTTTCTATTTTTTGCAGGGGGGTGAATTCAACCCCCTTCTCTTTGTTATTATGGAGCACAGCTTCTCAGACACGTTGCGTACACAGGCTGTAGTTCCTTCCCTGTGGTTTCCCTCTTTTCCTCTTCCTCTTCCTAGCTCCTGTCTGCATCCTGACCAATGGCAAAATGCCCATGTGGGCAAAGAGACTGGTAGGTGGCAGGCGACGGTCGAACTGCCCCACGGAGGGAGGCAGGGAGGCCTAGATTGCTGGAGACGGAAGAGAGCACAGCTAGTAGTACAGGTAGTCCTCGACTTACGCCCGCAGCTGGGACCAGGATTTATATATATATATATATATATTGGCCAGGGTTGCTATGTGAATCACTGCCCAAATTTGTGACCGTTGGGCGTGTTGTGACACTTCTAAGTGCGAAAACAGTCTTTGGTCATTTTTTTTCAGTGCTGTTGCAACTTCAGGCAGTCGCTAAAGGAACGGTTGTAATTCTAGGACTCCCTGTCATTACGAGCGATGTGCTGCTTGGCTCCGCTGTGCCCCTCCCCTGCCTTGCTTCAGCTGGCCTACACCCCCCACCCCAGGCCCTTCAGGGGTTGGGACCCATCCGGAGGGCCCCTGCTGGGAGGAACCTGCCCCCCACCCACCCATGCAGATTTTTGCTGGGGTTTTCCAGCTGGGAGGGGCAGGGCCAGCTGGGTCTCCTGACTCCCCCCCTCCCTCCCTCCCTCGGTTTCCTTCCCAGCTGGGCGAAGTAGACCCTTCGGAGAGCAGCGCCCTCCGCCCCAGGCAGAGCTACCAGCCCCAGGGCCGTTGGGCAGAGCGAGCCGACAAGGAACCCTTCATCAAGACCATCCCGGATGCCGACTTGAGCTACTCCACCCCGATTCAGAACCGCAGCGTGGCCAAGGCCGCCCTGGAGCAATGGAGCCTGGAACGACTGGTTTTGGAGGTGCTTCTTGGCACGGAGGAAGGGAGGGAGGAAGGGGCATGTGGTCTGCTTGGCTGAGTGATTTTCTCCCACCCCCCTTGTCTGAGGAAGCAGGTGATCCATCTTATTCAGAATCAGAATAGAGCTGGAAGGGACCTTGGAGGTCTTCTAGTCCAGCCCTTTGCTCAAACAGGAGACCCTAGACCGTTTCAGACAGGTGGGCAGAGCGAGTCTCTTCTTGAAAACCTCCAGTGATGGAGCATCCATAACTTCTGGTGGCAAGTTGTTCCACTGGTTAATTGTTCTCACTGCTAGGAAGTTCCTCCTTAGTTCCAGGTTGCTTTTCTTCTGGATGAGTCTCCATCCATTGCTTCTTGTCCTGCCTTTGGGTGCTTTTTAGCTTGAGCCCCTCTTCTCTGGGGCAGCCCCTCAGATATTGGAATATGGTTCATAACACGGAAGGCACATTCATTTTCCGCATGCCGTCAAAAAACCTGTTTTATTCTATAAAATTAAAGTCCTAGTCAGCCCTTTGAATTAGACAACCTTTTGACTGGGATGGTGCCAAGTCTCCTGCCTTCATTGGTGGGGTCAGATTAGAAGGATCTGGAGATGCTGCGACGGCCATAAATGTGAGAAACTTCCCTAAGTCCGTTTTTTTCAGTCCCTCTGTAAACTTTGGTCACTAAACAAACTGTCGTTAAGTCAAGGACTACCCGTATTGATCCCCGAGCCCTCTTAATCACAAAGGGCCAGTCCTGAGAAGGAGCTGACTCAAGGGAAGGGAGAGAAACATTTCCGCTTCGCCACGCAGGCTGAGAACTCTCCCAGCAACATAATCGAAGACTTCAAGCAGCCGAATCTGTTTTCTGACGAGGGCACCACTCCGGAGCTGGAGGGCAGGGAGACCCCCCTCTACGTCTCCCAAGCCGTCAGCAGCTCTTCCTTCGGGGAGAGGTTGGTTTTCTTCAGGCTCTATGCCAGGGGTGTCAAATGCGATTTCATTGAGGGACGCATCCGGGTTGTGTTTGACCTTGGGGGAATCCGGGTGTGTGTGTGGCGAGGGTGGACATGACCAGCTCGATGTCATTCATGTCGGGGCCACCTGTGGTGTCCCAGCCGAAAATGGAGCTCAGGAGCGGGAGCCTGTTTTTGCAGGTAGAAGCACCATGGGCCAGTTCTTCACTATTTTCAGAATGGCCCCGTGGACAAAATCCAGCCCCTGGGCCTTGAGTTTGACATCCCTGCTCTACGCCGACATTCTTGGACAGAAATCCCAAGGTGGCCCGCTGAGTGGAGGCTGTCCCGGACTCCAGCGACAAAGCTGCACAAGAGTCTTGGTTCTTTGGCCTGTTGCGTGCTGGTGAATCCCAAGAGGATCCCAGACTCCAGGCTAGAGGGGTCTGCCTTGTTTTCCTCAACTCAGTTTCATTTCTCAGGTTTTGCAGGATGCCTGGAAGGGTAGATCCACTGTTAAGAAGCACCGGCCATCTCATTCCTTACTTGTTTTTTTCTCCTTTCTTGAAAGGTCAGTCCATCAGCCTGTGTTTGAGGAGGAAGTTTCGAGCCCCAAAGACAAGATGCCGGAGATAATCTGCTCTGGGGCTGCCTTGGAGGCTGACCTACCCGTTTCTGGGCACCAGCACGGAGGTAAGATCTCAGGAGGGACCTCACGGATCCTTCTCCAGCTTGTATTGCACCAACCGGGTTCTTTTCATGGCACAGCCAGCCGCTGTTAATGTCCGATCCAGCTCCAGCGACCCAATCAGGTGCCTTCCAGGTGTGAATGTCAACTCCCACAATTCCCTCAGACATTGCTGAGAATTCTGGGAGCTGTCCCACCTTTCTGGAAGCGTGCCAGGTTGAGGAAGGAGATGGGAAGCAGCCCTAGAAGAGGAATCATTTTCTGTGCCAATGATGGATTTATACCAAGCCTTTCTTTGGGCTTGTCCGCTCCACTTGGAAAAAGAAGAAAGAAGAGGGGAATCTCTGGGCTGAGCTGCCCTGCATCCCAAAAGGTGTCAGAGCATTTGCAGCAATCTGTCTTCTTAATACACCATGGAGGACTCTATCATGAATACTGGTCACAAAGGGAAGGGAACATGCCCTCTAATGGCTTCCTTATATAACCATCTCTTAACTGGTAATAACTTCTGTAGCCTCCTTCTTAAAGGGGCAATACCAAATGCTGACTCATCTTCATTGCATCAGCTTTACATTGCATCAGCTTTCCAACTGTTCAGCTTAAATCCAATACCTTAACAAAAGGGTGAGAGAGAAGGAAGAGAAAGGAAGGGGAGATTCTACAGTCCACGTTGATTCAGGAGGAAGGCAGCCGGCAGGAGGAATACAGGTAGTCCTTAATTTACAAGATTTCATTTAGTGACGGTTCAAAATTACGACACTGAAAAAAGTGACTCGTGACCATTTTTCACACTTAACAACTGTTGCGGCATCCCCATGGTTACATGATCAAAATTCAAATGCTTGGCAAACTGGATCTCAACATCCCGGGGTCACATGATCTGCTTTCGCGACCTTCTGACAAGTGAAGTCTACAGGGAAGAACGATTCATTTAGCAACCCTGTGTCTGACTTAACAACAGCAGTGATTAATTTAACAACTCTGGGAAGAGAAGTAAAAACCCACTTAACAAATGTCTCATTTAGCTACAGAAATGTTGTGCTCCTTTCTGGTCATAAGTCAAGGGCTACCTGCATTAAGGAAGAGTGCTTGAGACGGGGGGAGCTAGGACCCCTTCCCCCCCCCTCCCAGAATACCTGAGCGTCCCCTTCATTTTCCACTCTGCAGAGGCCGAAGCCGAGATGGGCAACCTGGAGGAGAACTTCTCCCAGAACGGGTCGCTGCCCCAGACGCCGGAGCAGGAAAGATACCTCAAGAATTACTTTGAGACCCTGGCCGGCGACTCCCTTGAAGGTAGCATGCAGCTGGTCTCTGCCAGGCGCAAGAAACCAGGCGCCGGGATAGAGTTCCAAAGCACCACAGGTTTATTTCATGCTACCTGTGCACAATAATCTGATCTACTGAGGGTCAAGGCTGGTAACTGGTACCAGAGAAGAGTTTAAGGACTCTAAGGGGGGCTGAATTTAGGTCTGTTATTGGGGCATCCAAACCGTTGATATGTTTGAACCCAGGCTTGGTCTCAGCCTGGCCCTCTCCTACAGAGCGGGATTGGCCTTCTGTGGGGTGAAGGGGTGAAGAATCAAGGCAGCCCATTGGCCCCTGGGGACTCTTCAAGGCCATTGGCCAGGATTTACCTGTATGTTAGCTGCAGGTGGCATCCTTGTCAAAGGGACATAATGGCCTACAGTCCCTAGGCCAACAAGCACAACAAGCAACCCACCCATCACCACTGGAGGTGGGACCGGTGAGCTGACAGCTCCTGCATATACCGCCCCTCCCTTTTGGCCCCTTTCCAGAGTCAGAGGAGCCGACCCAAGCCTCAGGAGGCAAGCTGGGGCAGCCCTCCCCCTTAACTTCATGCCAGGCTCGGGGGCATCTTCTTTTCGGCTCACCTATGCTAAACAGCCAGTTTGCTCGTGGAAGAGAGATTCTTGCAGGTACAAGACGCTGCTAGACATTTCATTACCCAACTAGGTAACACCATCAGCAAACCCTACTCCCTGTGGCCACTGATCAAATCAATTCAAATTTTATTCATCACATGCACAGTCATATGTGGTACGAAATGCAGTGAAATGTGTATGCGACCGCTCACGACTGTAGGTAGTAGGGCAAGAGAATAGTATAGACAGGGAGGGAGAATAAGTTAGGGAGTGG
>JAEANM010011204.1:0-15388 GCA_017656035.1 Myanophis thanlyinensis
GTAATATTATTTTTATTGTTTCTTTTTTGTTTATGTTTTGTTTGTTATTATCAATAAAAAATTTAAAAAAAAAAGAACTGTCTTGGGGTTGTTATCTTGTCTACATTCTTTTAGCATATTTCTCATGGGAAAGTTTCTCTGGGTTGTGAACACCTGTGAGGGGAAGTTCTGGAAAGAACATTGGAACTTTCTTTGAAGGGGTTGGTGAGAGTGTAACGTGATAATTAGTGGGGTGGAACTTTCATTTTTACTTGGGTAGAGAAAGCCGGGGTACTCTCCCAAAACTTTGGGTTGTACAAGAGCTCAAGGAAGATGGAAGAGTAAAACGCCATGGAACATTCATCTGTGAAAGCAGCATCGGTGGTCCTCGACAAGTTGGCCAGCATGATGGAGAAAATGTTGACAGCCATGGTGGAAGCGATGGGCACAGGGCCCGAATTTCTACAAGGGGCTTGACCCAAAGCACAGTTGATCTGGTTGAGCACCCAAGAGGAGCCAACTCTGGCTGGAGGAGTAATGGCCATCCAGGGGCTGCAGAGTGCCCCAGAGGCTGGGATTCACCCCCTGCCTCCCTCCTGGCTGGAGGGAGAAGCTGAGCTTGGAAACATGCGCTATCCTGCCCTCCACTTGTGCCATGTCAATGGGAAGCCATCAGGAGCAGTTGGAGCAACTATATGTGGGAAGCACTCCCCAAGCCCATGCCGGACCAGTGACTGAGTGGGTACTCCCCCCACTGAAGTTGTCCTTCACAATACAGGCAAGTGGGGAAGCGAAGATTGGGTGGCACCCCCCTGTGAAGGGCCCTGGGGACTTCCCTAGTAGGATCACCCCTACCCAGCTCACCCACAGCGGCAGTCACTGGAGGCAACCAAATACCACCAGTGGGCCCACCAGGCCCACCACCTGGGGCAGTGGTCCTGGGCTTGCAGCAGAAGTCCCAGCTTTCACCCACAGTGCAAATTCCACCAGGTTGGGCCTTTTACCTAGGACAGGGATGGGTTCAGTGCCAATGGATGCCTGCATAACCAGCCTGGGCACAGCCACAACTGGCACCCCCTCAGATGTTGCCAGCACAGGCCCAGCTGGCACAGCAGGTGCAAGCTGCACTGCCGACACTGCCCCCCTTCAAGGCAACATTTGATGGGACCCCCTCAAAGCTGGCCTACTTCCTAAACTGCATCCAAATAAACTTTGATATGCATGGACATTGCTACCCCACTGAGCAAGAAATGACAGCAGCAATTACCGAGGGAATGAATGATGGGGAGGCAGCAGAATGGGTTGCTGAACTGAATAATCAAGAGGCACCCAAGATTGATGACTTTCAGGAGTTCATGCAAGCGTTGAGTGACCGCTTCGAAGATACTGCTCAGTGGGAGGAAGCAGAAGTGGAAATCAAAGTGATCAAGCAAAAAGACCAGCACCCCAAAGATTACATCTGGGACTTCCGCTAAGTGGCTGGAAAGCTCTGAGACTGGCCTGACTGACTGATCCATTATTACAAAGAAGGCTTGGATCCCGAGTTCTGAAAAGTGTGCAGGATTACGGGGGGACCCAGTTTTCCAATGTCCCCTCAGAAAAGGGGACATTGGAAAACTGCTTTCAACTGTCCCTTGGGGAGTTTCCAGTTCAAAGTAATGCCGTTTGGGCTTCAAAGGGCTTCCGCTGTGTTCATGCAGTTGATTAACAAGGTCCTGCATGAGCACCTCTACCAGGTGGGTCTGATCTACCTGGACGATATTCTTATCTTTAGTGAGACCCTCGAGGACCACATGAAACTAGTCCAGAAAATCCTACAGAAAGTTAGCCACCAAACTGTATGCCAAACTGTCAAAATGTGAATTTCACCATGACACAATAGATTACTTGGGTTATAGAATCTCCAGCAGTGGGATCAAGATGGACCCAAAAAAACTTTTGACTGTATTGGATTGGCAACCTCCACAAACCTGGCAGTAGTTACAAAGTTTTCTGGGGTTTGCCAACTTCTACCGGCAGTTCATTCCAGGTGGCACTGCCACTGACCAAACTGGTAAAAACAGGGGAGGGAAACCCCAAACTGTGGCCAACCCAACCGCTGCAGTGGACAATGATGTGCCAAAAAGCATTCGAGGCTGTGAAACAACTGTTCGCACAAGAACCAGTCCTTCAGCATCCCAATCCAGAAAGACAGTTCATCATCCAAACCGATGCCAGTGATGTCAAAGTTGTGGCAGATCTGAAATTAACTTCATACTTCACTAACAACTTTGTCAAAAATTGATAATATTTTCTTATTTCTATAACTCTTCCCAGAATCTGTTTCAGAACTATTATCTCTTTTCCTTTATATTTCAACGGTTCATCTCTTGCTTTTTGTAGAATTACAAATCTTGTAGTTTTCTTTGCAAATCTCACATGCACTTCTAGCCGATCTATGGTTTCAGAATAATGAACAGTTACTTACTATAAGGGAAGTGTCAAGATCTAAAAGGACATATTATTGGGGGGGATTTCTGTCGAAGGATATTGGCCATTTTATAAAGTTTAGGGCCTTTTAGATTTGACACATTTTCTCTTTTTCTACTGCAAGGTTGCTGAGAGGGCAAAGGGGGAGTTGGAAACGGCAACTCGGAATTGTTATCTTGTTTTCATTCTTTTACGTCTGGTTCTCATGAGAATTTCTCTGGACATTTCACACCTGCGATAGGAAGTGTCTTAAGGGGTCATTGGATCTCTTTTTGAAATGGTTGAAGGGAAATTAACATGTGATAATTGGTGGGGTGGAACTTTCAGTTTTACTTGGGTGGAGAAAGCCCAGGAATCTTTAGATTCAGGATTTCTCCAGATCGTACCAGAACAATATTTTCAATAAAATCTTATTCCTTGGACTTTGTCGTTTTGGAGTTCTGATTGCATTGCTGATGTTGTGTGGAACCCTGACAGGAACCTGGAAGGGGACTAAAATTTACATGCCAAGCATAGTGCACCTCAAAGTCTTGCAATGTTGTCATGATGTGAAACTTGGGGGTCATTTTGGATATTTAAAGATGTTACATTTGATAAACAGGCAGTTTTGGTGGCCTCATAAGAAATGGGACATTGAAACGTACGTCCAAAGCCGTGTAATAGGTGCCACCATGAAAAAAACACCTGGAAAGTGCCCTGGGCTGCTGCAACCAGTGGCAAACCCCAAAAGGCCTTGGGAGGAACTGGCAATGGACTTCATAGTTGATCTCCCAGAGAGTCGCAGTAATAAAGTCATATGGATCATAGTGGACCTATTTTCAAAGTAGGCCCACTTCATAGCCTGTCCTGGTTTCCCATCGGCCCACAAATGGCCTGCATGGCCTGAATGTTCATCTCTATACCAACTGCATAGTCTTCCTCAACAGATAATTTTTGATGGGGGGTCCAGTTCACTGCCAGTTTTTGGCACCAATTCCTGGCTTTGATTGGTTCCTCCCAGGGTCTTAGTTCTGCTTTTCATCCAGCCACAAATGGTACATCCGAAAGGGCCAACATGATGGTGGAGCAATACCTGCATTGCTATGTACAGCTTCAGCAAATCAACTGGGCCAACCTCTTGCCCTTCACAGAAATCATGTGTAATAATGCTATATATAGTAGCACAGGGTTCACTCCATTCCAGATTGTCAATGGCCTAGAATTTGTCCTGATCCCAGAATGTCCTTGCAGTGTTCCAGAGGACCAGACCCTGCAAACCTGGTTGACAGAGTTCCAAGTGTGGCATACAGTGTACGTAGCACTGCAAAAAACTGCCGACCAATACAAACACCAAGCAAACAGGAAGCACCAAGAACAACACCCTTCCAAATAGGCCAAAAAGTCTATCGACTAAGTATCTTAAACTCAGAGTACTGTGTCAAAAACTAGCACCAAAATTCATCGGGCCTTTCCCCATTAGCAAAATAATTAACCCTGTTACTGTCCAATTACAACTACCAAAGCTGTTGGCGAAGACCCATCAAGTATTCCACTGCAGTTTGCTACATTCAGTAAAATTCATTCAGAGGCACACCTATGAATGAACCACCTCCCCTGTTGGTGGGGGATGAGCCACCACGAAATAGATAAAATTCTTGACTCCTGATTACACAGAGGGGTGTTAAAGTACCTCATCCTCTGGAAGGGATATCCCTTGTCCGAGACATCATGGGTTAGAGAGACTGATGGGTTAGGGGGGTGATCAATGATAGAACAACCACTTATTGTCTTCTTTCTATTCCAGATGGCAGCTCCCTGGTAGAAGGACCACATGTGAGCCCCAGACTTGACATCCAATCCGGAGCTGTCACTCGTGAGTGGGATCCCCGGATGCCATATCTCCTCACCATGTCCTGACCATCAGCTGTGTGAGGAACAGCTGATGAGTGTGGTCAGCACCATAGGCTGCCTGTATGGGGAGGAGAGAACTATGCGGCCCAACTATCAGTTGTGCAAGGAGCAGCTGATGGGTACAGTTGGCGCCGTGGATTCCACCTGGGCAGAGAGCTGTCAGGGTCAGAGCATCGCCCAAGCTGGGGAGTAAAGAGCTGTTGGGCATAATGGTGGTAGCCTGGGACAATCAGCAAGGAATGCCCACAGCCAGCCCACACTCGCCAATGGAATCAGCTGCTGAGCACAAGGAAGCACCAGCAGCAATGCAGACCTGCACTACTCAGCTACACGCTGGCTGAAACCTGGATAGTTCTGGCAGGGTAGGGATGGACAGGGGCCCATGCATAGTGGAAGGGTGTGGCTGAGAGCACATAATTGGTGATGGGAGCACTTGGGTGCAGCACTGACTTCATTTCACTCTGTGTGTGTATCAGTATGTGCTGGAGGTGTATGGCAGAATAAACCTAAATTCTCCAACCTTCATCTGAGTGAGTTTCTTGTCTCTGCTATAGCCTTGCAGAACCTGACAGTAGGATGGCCAACACAATGATGGATGAAGATACCAAATGGATCAATCTCTCAATTGCTTCCATGTGACTTCCCACACATATCTTTGGTGGTATTTTAGATATCCAAATAACTACAGTATTTGGAATTAGAAGGAACACCTATAGTTGATGTGACTTAACATTTGTCATAGCTAATCCATTTTGAACTATTATCCTTGAATAAAGGAAATTACCTTTAAGAATATTCTTAAGTGTTTTAATAACAATTTATTAAATTTATGTACTGCCTGACTCCCAGAGACTATGAATGCTTTTCAGAGAAGAAACCAAGCAATCCTTCTTTTTCAAGTCATACCAAACAATTATTATCAATATGCTTTGTCATAATGAAATCTGAAAGAAAAATTGCAATTTTCAGTTTATCTCATCAAAGAAAATATGCTTTAGAAAAGCATTTAAAGAAGAGAATTTCAGAGAAAGTGGAATCTGTACTTTAGTCAAGAAGTCCTGTTCTTATTTAGTAGAGATAGACAAGGGTTTATGCAACTTTTTATTAAAAAGCAACATATCTGATAGACCACGGTCTTCTTGGTTTCTAATACTTTAATTAAGACTATATGGAATTTTAATTGAAAAGAAGAAGGTTTCTTGAGGTACTCCTGTTACTAAGTTTTTTCAGTATTTTTATAAAATAAATTATAATTAACTTTAAATATAATTCTTGATATATCATCCAGGTGCTGAAAACAATGTACACTGCTCTCCTCTTCCATTTTTCCTACTGACAATAAACCCATAAGGGTGTGTTGGAAAAAATGTCCATCTGGGTTCAGTTCCAACTGGGGAGAAACACTGGAAACAGGAGACTGCTTGGAAGGATGGTTTTGATGGAGCAGGATCAGAAGCCATGTGGTCCTAGGGAAAAAAGGAAGAAGGTGAGGCAGAGGGATAGATTTATATCCTCTTGGGCTATGATCTTGCTTCCTGTTCCTGTGACAAAGGCAAGAATCCTGATTGGTTGTATGCTCCCATGTGGAGATAACTTTGTAGGCTTGGCTAAACCTTGCTGAGTGGACGTTAATCTCGGTCCTTGTTCTACAGGGGCCACAAGTTCTGCTAGATGCCTTAATCCAATCAACCTGGAGCTGCAAGGGGCTATTAACAAAGGTGAGGGCTGTTTTCCAAGATCATGTTTCTCCTTTAGGAAAATATGTTCTGCCCTTTTTTGTATTTCATATAATATTTTATTCTTCTAGGAGGGGGTTGGGTGCTAATTTCGTACAGGTGGCTGAGGTGACAAAGAGTTCCTGGCCCCATTACTATCTGAAATATTACATCACAATAGTCTTTACAATTTGGTATTTTCAATGTAGCATATAGATTCTATTCCTCTCAGACACCTTTGAAATCAATAATGGAACATGCAACATGTTTGACTCACAGAAATTCAGAAGTTATTGCTAATCCTGTGGAAGAAAGAAAGCAGAATTATGCTTTGAGATTGTCATCCACTTATGTTCAGCAACTTGAGTACATTGTGAATTGATTTCCTTCCTTTAATTTCACTATTTTCATACAATGGCATTTTCCCCTCAGCTGCATCCTCCTTCCTTGTGATTCCTTTTCTTGTTGCCCGTTGTGTGCGTACGTGCCAGGAGAGAGAATATTACCGCTGAACAAAAGCATATACTTGTTCTTGTACCAGATATAAAAGATGACACGAAGAGAAACAGCTGGATGGTTGCAAGCATTTTTCAGTTTCTTTTGTCAGTTTTTTTATCCATTCTCTCCTAGTATTTTCTAACACCTGCATCAGTTTCCTACTCACAGCTGGAAAAGGTGATGCTGTGAGTACTGATTCATTTCATTAAAGACATCAAGGTTGCATTGAAAGTTCTATGATAATATCTTGTCCTCTGCTTTGAGTATTAAAGTATATTTAGCTCAGGGAAATGGTTGCTTTCTAAGGTATGCAGAAATCAAGCTCTCTAAAAACAACATGAATGGTCTCTGTGCCCACAAATATGAATGCACTGAAGCTATTAAGTTACCCTGATTCATTTCCTCACATACAAAGCATCAAAACACGTTTTCATTTTCAAAGTGATTTGCTTGCAAATGTTAACACTGAATATTGAGTTTTAGGCTACCAGGAACACCCATCATGTTGCAGATTGTGACACAACTATTAAAGTTAAGGTTTAGCTGCAAAATAAGCTTTGTTGAATAATCAACCATAGATTAACAGGAACAAAAATAGAATATAGGAACAATAAGTTGTGGTGAATGTTGAGAAAAATGTCATATATACAGTATCCAATGCCACTGTTATGGCCTGGTAAAGAATTCAACCAATATCTAAGCATAGTGTTTCTAGAAAGAATTATCAATAGCAACTACATACAAAAAGGTTGATATTTGGAACAGTTATGGCGTATACAATGGTATAGATGAAATACATTCATAAAACAAGTAACAGGAGTGCAAAAGCAATGAAAAATTGCTGTAATATATTTTCCCAGAAAACCCATCAATGCAATGAACAATTAGCATTGATGGTCTTCAACCCTTAATATTGATACTGTATTCTGGATCCCCGTGCTCATCCCTAAAATGAACTCTGAACCCTGAAGCTTTGGAAGCTTTGAACTCTAATTGCTGCTACTTAACACCATGAAAGATTCCCTTATCCATTACTTGATAATACGTAGCATAACTTACCTGGCCAGTATCACTGAGACCCACAGAGTGAAATGTGCCCTCATGGGTTTTGGATGTAGCATCAACCATGATTCCAGGGCAAGGATAGTGAGTGATGAGTGAATAGTGGTTGTCTTAGGGTGCTCCCCCAGACATAGCCAGATATGAAACTCTATTTGTGAAGTTGGACTATAAGAATCAGTTGGGATTGCTACTTGCTTATCTTCCTTTTTGCAGTGTAGCAGCATCCCTGCCAAAGCTCCTCAAGTTTGGCTATTTTCTTGAACTATGCAACCTATCCTTGCCCATATTACCTTCCTCTGGGCCCTATCTTCATGACTTGCCTGAGAGATAGAATTAGATTGTCCGCGAGAGCTGCACCTTTTTCCTCATCCCACTAATGGTTTTCACACAGAACAGGACAGTGAACCAAGCACATTAGCAAGGAGATGTAAAGCTTCAAATATCTGATTTAGCCTTTGTATGTGAGATACAAATCTTTATGAGGCTCCTGAACATTTCTAGAAAAGCCAGTTTGAAGATAAACAGGCAACCATAATACTGCATAGTCTTCTTTTTTGTTACAATAATTCTATTTCTATCCCCTTTTGCACCATCAATCTTTAAAGAAAGCATTCTTGCAGTGTCTTAATAGGTACTAACAGTAGTCCACTGATCCTATAACTTGATTTGCTGAAGTACAATTGGAATTTCAGCTTTTTCTATAGTAATCTATGAAATGCAACCTGCAGATTGTCTGATTCTGTTATTGCATTATAACATAATATAAATGTGAAATATCTGACTCTTATGAAATCTTGAAATAGGTAAGAAGGTAGAACAAGGGCCGAGATTAATGTCCACGTTTCAGGACATGCCCAGTTTTGTAAACAAAAGATTTAGGGCCTATATTAGGCTTCTTTTTAAAATTCCACTTAGCACTACTATCAAATATTGTCATGCATGTAAGCTGTCAGGATATGTGCAGTCATTATTAAAAAATAACAGAGGAGAAGACATTGGAATGTGAGCAAAAACTAATTTACCTCCTGCCAGGTAAATAATAATGGCTTTCATGGAACAAAGAAGAGCCAAGCAGGATTCACTTATTTGCAAATATAATTTGGTTTCCTGATTTCAGGCTTCATTACTCATTACTCAGAACACAAACAAGAAAATCTTACAAACACCACATGAATGTTTTCACTCTGTCATAAGTAAGGCTGCCTTTCCAGATTCTTCTAGTTAATTTTCCTTAACAAAAAGAACTCATTTTTCTTCTTTTGTTCAGTTTTTTGTGCATATTTAGAGCTGTGATTGGCAGAAAAAGTTCCTAGAACATTTCTTTCAATTGCCTGTTACTTGACTTTGTGATGTACTTGGGTACAATATGCATTTGTAATTTATTGTAACTTGAGACATCTTGTGCAATGGACCTGGAACAAACAAATTAAAGGCTTAGTTTTATATCAGAAAAGGTTTTGTTCAAGAAAACAAGTAAAACAAACATATAAGATGAAGCAATTGAAACAATTTTTTTGTGCTTTAGAAAACAAACATTGGACCTTTAACATCTTCCATCAATAAAAATAAACTGAAAAACTGGAGGATACTATGCACTGAATTAGCTTCTATTTCACATAACAATGCAGATCATTTTACCATTTCTTAACCATCATGCTTTAATAGTAGTGATAGTTTCAGATTATTGTTATTATAAATTTATATGCCACCCGTCCCAATTGTTCTGTAAAGATTATAAAAATATCGATATTAAAACCACATTTACAGCGTATTTTTAAAAACTCTCTAAATCTTCAGAAGGCTTTCATTAAAAATGCATTTAGACTTTTCTCCTAAAATATAATGGGGGGTGGGGGGAATCTCAAGTAGAAATAGGAAGCATACATAAAGAAAACTTTAGGATAGCAGTTGTAGTCTATAATACTAAAACAATCAGTAGATGCTATCATACTCTTGATTTTGAACATAAGGTAGCATACATTAATAGGAGAATGTTCCATAATTTTGACATTTCCAGAGATATGCCAAGTTCCTGTCCGGGTTAAATGTATCTGTGATTTAAGTTGCAAAAACTGTTAATAAAGTACTCTGTCTAGCTTCATCTATTTAAGTGAAAATTGCTAGATGGAGTTTAACCTTCTTAAGGTATTTATTCTGCAGAGCTTATTACTGTCTTCTTGTCTGTATAGCCATCAATATAAATCACACTAGGACATGATCTTTTCTATCAAAGGTCTAATGAGCATCTGTTTATTTATTTTCATAGAACCAGGTTTTGTTGGGCAACCAAAGCATTACATGATTTACGCAATTAGAAATTATGATTTTTAAAAAGCCATCTAGATTAGGGGCAAGCCCTCTCTTACACACATGCATACAAACAGAATTTTAAACAGAAGAAAACTCCAATTAGCAGTTTTCTTCTTTAATGTAAGAAGCAGATAGTCGAGTCTGTAGACATCCAGATTGTGGGGAAAAGTCTAGACTGAAATGAGGTCCTTCCCTTTGGCTGATATGTATGAAATAATCAATTTAATAGTGTCAGGCACCATGTGACTATTTCCAACCTGGTATGCTTGAGATCTGTGTTTGGACAATAAAAGTTCAAAATAAAAGCAGACTCAGACTAAATTAATATTAGTCCACAGTCTTAAAAGAGGCAGGGTTATAAAAATACATCTGTGTCATCTGCAGCATTTCTCTTTTACCAGTTTCACAAAAGAAGACTGAACTAAGATTCCTTGAGATTTAGACCAAAGCATAGTTATTCATGACCTTGCTACCTCAGAACTTAACTAGTGTAATGTGCTCTCCTCAGGGCTTCTTTTGTGACTGTTTGACATTTAAAGGCTGTTTGAAAGTTGTAAATGGGACAACTTGATTCAACAATAGTGAATGTCCTTTTAAAATTCTTTATTTTACTCATTCACAATAAGCAGCTCAAGTCAACTTTACCTTTCCTTTCCTTTTCTCTAATACTTCTTGACAATTTTTATGGAATCTTACTTTTCAGAAAACCCTGACCTAAAATGCACAATGGAATGCACCACTAACACTTTGAGGATTTCACTTTGGCATGGAAGGAGAGATGCTTATTATTGCAATATTATATACATATTATTTCAACATAATATTTATTATCAGAAAAATTTGATTCACAAATTATCTCTTCTTCTTCCTCTTGCTCCTCTCCTCCTCCTCCTCCTCCTCCTCTGTGTATAGGGTTAAGATGTCAAGCAGACCTCAATCAAATTTCATGCACAAAAAGAGGGGGAAAGATACTAAAGGGGGAAAAGTGGGAAGCTATAATAGATGGAGATATGGACAAAAGGAGGAGTTACATACTTATTTACCTGTGAATAATTCAGTAGAGCTTCACATTTCCTATTTATTTCTGACAGGCTACTTTTACGTTTTATCATTTAATACAGGCTGAAGGTTGTTTCCCCTAACAACACACAAAAAAATATAAAAGCATCCAGGGAAAACATTATCTTTGTTAGGTTTGTTTTGCAACTAACCAGATACTCTCATACAGATCTTCAAAGTAACAAGTTATTTTTTAAAAAATATGATCTCTAATGCCATTCCCAATTGACAAATTCTTATTATAGGCTTTTCTGGTGTAAATTAATGATTCCTTTACAGCAGCACATTTTTATCAACTATGGAAAGTATGGGATTGGTTTTCATGTAATTTAAATACTTGCTTTTGAAGATTTTTTTTCCCTGTGGTATTTAGTTGAGTAGGGCAGGGCTACAGACATCGTAAAGATACCTGAAATCAGAGGTGGGATTCAACCAGTCCAGTTCGCACCTATTCGCTAGAACCAGCTGTTAACTTTCTAAGCAGTTCAGAGAATTGCTGGTTCAGCTAGTCATTAGGGCAGAGAACCGGTTGTTAAATTATTTGAATCCCACCACTGCCTGAAATGATTTTTAGTTCTTACATGAACCTGACAGTTGTTGAATATCACTCACAACATTGTGCCAACTACATACTGTATTCACTAATACATTCTACATTATAAACAACATGGCATTTTTCTTGGTTTTTTTTAGCTTTTAAGATAGTGTGCCTAAGTGAATATTGTTTTACCTACGTAAGAGGCAGGGAGATGTGTAGATCTCTGTTCCTTGAGGACACTGGGAAGTAAGCTCTGGCAACTGAATAGTGTATGGATCCTCTATTACTAGGATTGAGAGACCAGAAGGAAGGCCTAAGGGGTTAGAGACTGCATACGCCTTACTTGGTTGGAGCAGCCCAACTAGGTAACAGGTGGTTAAAAATCACATGATAAAAGTATTTGCAATGGAGGCTAAATAGAAGTCAGGACTGGAAGGGGAATGTAGACCTGCTGGGGAAATGGAAAGTGAAGAAAGGATTGGTAGATGGAGATATGATAGGACACAGCACACCCATTGTGAATTCAAGACAAAGGGGGAATATTAATTTTCAGCAAGAATCTGTTGGTGACCAGATTCATTACCTCCCAAACAATTTAATATAAGGCCCTTTAAATTACATTAGTGTGTTAATCTTTCTGCTACCAGCTACTTCCTATCTTGATATCTTCAAACTCATTTCTGGGCAAGTAATGAGTTTCTCAGACTTTCCGTGCCTTGTAAATCTAGTTGGGATTACTTGCTGCTGTGACAACTATGAATCTATCTCAAGTCACTACAGCACCAATTTAAAGTATCTAATTTTTACTTTGGAGCAATTAATAGGTTATCTGAGAGTGGAAGATGTTAGCATCAGTCCATTGTCATAGTTAGATCTTGTCACAGACAGACAAACAGACAGAGAGAGACAGAGATAGAAAGACAGAGACAGAGAGAGATATTAAATTTGTCTGAGCTGGATACCAGATGATCAGATTATCATGAGATGACAGAGGTAGTATCTTGCAAGACCATTCAGATTCTTGAGCCTGTGATGCCTGACATAGTTTACAAAGTGTTTAGTGAGACATGTTTAGTCATCTTCAAATTATTGAGATTGGACAGCCATTTGTCTGAAATAGTGTAAGGTTTCCTGGTTATACCTCAAAGATCCCTTCCAACTCTTATTATGTTATTCTGTCAAATTAGATCCTTGCTATGGATATAGAAGACATAAGGGATAGTCTGTGCTTCACAGTCGTAAACAAGGTGACTACCAAAAATAATGCTTCTTTTAAATATAGGAAATAATTGTTGATGTTTAAGCAGAAGTAAAAAATTGCTCTATAAAATAAATAAAATCAGTGTTCTCTTCCCTGAGATTACTCCATTTTTTTCTATAATATCATAATTGGGATAAGTGGTAATGATCTGTTTCTAATTTGAGGGCACATCTGTCCTTTATTGAATACAATAGTTGCACTCCTTTCTATTCCGAATTGTGTGTTCAAATACATTTTCCTCTTTTGGATGGGACAACATCACACGGTATAATTTGCCATTACTCTGTGGAAAAAAATACATAGACCCCAGGAATTCCATAAATGGTTTTTAATACAACAGGATGGATGAGAGGAATCTGTTTTGAATTATCCTGATCTGTCTAGATTTGAGTTTCAATAAGATTCAGTATACAATATATGACCAATGTGCATTTCTGGGAAACACGTTATTATAACTTTCCACATGAGCATGAACGCTATACAATTAAAGGTTGTGCTGCAATTAAGCATCATAACAAATTAAGTTATATCCTCACTACCAATTTTTTTCTCCATCAACATAACAATGTCCAGTGGGAAGGAAGACAGGGCAAAGCAAATGTTTTGATTGAATGTATTCTTTTTTTGTTTAACAATCCCTGACATTCTTATTTGGATTATCTAAATTTATTCAGTTTCTTACTGTTTGTCTGGGATTCCAAAATCTATGCTATTAGAGTTGATGGATTAGATAATTAAGAGACTAGGGCATGCAGTGATCTCTTTCAATAACTCTATATAGATATTAACTAGTGAAGAAGTAGGATGGAATCTTATAATATACCACATTATAATTCCCAGTAACTAAAAGAGCAATTTCAGCATCTTTCTTAAACCTGTCCTGTGAGAGAACTGCAGAATCATTTCAGATGAAACTTTCCATTTTCTGTAAATGGTGCAGGAATAGCTGTGACCAATGTTATAAGAGTTACTGATAGGCCAAGTAGGATTAAAGAAACAACTCTACTTCTTTTCACTGTCAGATGCAGTTACCTACTTGGAATGCCAGTGCAGCTTTTTTCTGAGGATTTGGTTAGGATCTAGCTTAAGGCAGAATTTTACATTATATGGTGTGTATTGATAAGAGATATATATGAAAAAATAGCAATTATAACATTTGCAAACAATGCAATGAAAAGTAGAAAAACTCAAGAGTTGTTAAAATATTAAAATATTGTCAGTCCCACAATCTTTTTTTTCTATAAAAAATTAAGAAAAAAAATCCCTTAAGCACAAAATCCAGCAATTGTATTCTTTAAAATGAACAAAGTTCTACTTTTCACATTCTTCCCACCCACCCACCCTCAATTCTTACCCTGTGAAAAAGGGGATAGAATTTCCACTGGTTACATGTTGGAAGAGAAAATTCATCCCACTTTACATACAAGATGACCAAATATTGTCATTTTTTACTTTTTTTCAAGCTATTCACTGAGTTCTCTCTACAGATTCTTACCACTATATTCACAGGAATGCCTAGAGATAGATATTGTGTCAGTCCAACGCCATGTTAATAATCATAGCCCATGTGGGGAAAGCCTTGTGCTGCTTCCTTGTAACTCCACAAGACCATCAAACTGATTACACAGTCAGTACAGTTCAGCTTAAAATGATGACACCCTCCAGTCATCAATCCAATTAAAGATGTTAACTAATATGGTTCTGATTCAAAATTGGGCATAAAATCTAAACTGCAGACTGACATAGTTTTATTTGTCTGGAAGAAATAACTCTCCTATCTCAAGTGTGCTTCTCTAGTAAATGGTTGTCGGTTGATAAACTTAACTGATCATAAAAGAATATTCATTTTATAGAAAGTATTAAAGAGTAAGAGCTAATGAGAAAAGGAATTTATCAGCAAAGAACTAGAACCATAGTTTCCTATTATCTTACTAGTAAGAATTCTAAGATCTTAATAAAGGAGATATTGGCTGTAGTCAACCTATCTTTGTCTCCAAGGTGAAATCTCCAAAAAGGTAAATGAGCATGAAAATAATACAAGCCCCCATTAAAGTGATTTAAATTTAAGTATAAATTTCGCTAATATCACTGAGCAAAGGGAATAATTAGAAAGGTTTTAATAATGCCAGAGATTTAATAATTAAAGAAAGGCACAAGATTAATTTCAGAGGCATTATTACCCTAAATCAAATATTATATTTCTGGAAAATATGATGGAAAGAGGCTTAAGCCATAACCATGCATTTTTATTCTAGTTAGGGAGGATCATCAAATACTATGGTTTTCATATCTTTTTGAATCCTAAGGATTCACTTGTATGAATATAAAATTAATGTGTATTGGATATAAACCCTGAAATACCAGGGAAAGACCCAACAGTTTTGCAATATATAAAAGTACTAAATATATTTTGTAATATACTTGAAAGGCCCAACATTTTGTAATATATAAAAGTACTCTCTGCTGAGAGAAGAGCTATGGTACTGTATGAGGATGTCAGGAGTGGCAGAGAAGTACGTCAGATTAGTTCAGATATGTATGAGAGGAGTACAACAGTAGTGAGATGTGCTGTAGGTCAGACAGAGGAGTTCAAAGTGGAGGTGGGGC